>CAJUYI010000456.1:52067-128741 GCA_910591695.1 Galerucella pusilla
TATATATATATATATATATATATATATATATATATATATATATATATATAATATAAGGGAGATGTCTCCCAGTGACCTGTCCACCTTCCTGAGAAGGACGGGATGGACAATGACCTAGGAGGACAACTCCTCGGGAGGATGTACAATGGGTCACATGTGGCCTAAGTGCTGTGAGCCTACATACTCACCCTCCCTACTCTACAGATACAGAACTATATTGTTCTCGCCTAGCTCATTGAGTTTCTCTAGGCATGCCCACACCATTTTGGAACTGATTACACAAGAGCTCAGAGCTTTAATGGCTGCTCGATCATCCGACATTATGATAATCCTTTGCCTTCTGTATCCTTCATCAATATTAAACTGGGCGCACTTTTTTATGGGGTGAATTTCCGCTTGAAAGCGAAGGCTTTTGACGGGGACCCAGCGCGTAGGTTACTACATAAGATTAAACATTATGGAATGAGAGGAAATTTGAATAGCTGCACTTTTTCACCTCAACACTATTTTTGTGCGCTTTAATACTACAATTTCTCCGCTGACACTTGTTTTAAGTGGAGTCCAGCAAGGATCAGTTCTGGGACCATTGTTATAAATCTACGGCGGATCTCTCTAATTATATAAAAATAACTTTTTTCTACAATCACATTGAAAAGTAGGCTTGCTTTTTCGCTTACCATTGACAACGAAAAGTTTACATTTCTTGAGGAGCGCTATTTTACGCTCGCCGAGAGTAAAAAATTGCAAAAAGCTCGTTGCCCATAGCAACCGATACTACAATAGTAATTTACGTTACAAGACCGGAAAGTAGTGTTTTTCAGGTCGAGACAAGCAGCGAGCCGTAGGCGAGTCCTGGAAGCTTGGTGAGACCTGAAAAAACAAATTTTCGGTTGCGTGAAGTACAATATTTTTTTAGATAAGACAGATAAAACAAGTGTGACATAAGTGAAAAATTGAAAATCAACCAACTGTCATCACTCGACAATATATCGAAACGTTGTTACCATAGTAACGAAATCAAGGTAGATCGTATTATAAAATAGCGATTGGGAAAATGAAAACAAAATGGACGTCAGGGACCGGCAATAGTTATTTCCCTAACTAGTGCGGAAAGTCCGGGCAAGCGGTCAAGGGCGGGAAAGACACTTCACGCATGAGTTAGGAACATTATTTTTTCTACGGCTGTATATACAAAAATGTATACCAACCCATTTTTAAAATATACATATACAAAACTTTAACCAAAAGATATTATTATTATTATAAATATTAATATTAGAAACACAATTTGTTGCATTCTGTAAATTACTTAAAATTGCCGGTCCAGTGGAGTTATTTGGTGTTAACTGGTAAGTAGGTGACGTTGATGAGTATGGCATTGGTTGCAGGTCACATAAAGATGACGATGAAGGTGACGACAACGGTCTTAAGTTATTTGTGGATGAAATAATTTTATTTGATATATTTCTTATATATATATTCAAAGAATGTACAGAGTTATATCAAAATATGTTCAGTATTTCATATTTTCAAAAAATTAAAGATGCAACAAAAAGCTAGAAAAGATGTAGATTTCATTTTATGGACTATTCATTTACCTGTTGTAACAATAGTTATAACTTCTGGAGTAACAAACTATCTAATAAGGTAAAAATTTGCACTAGTGCGGGAAAGTGACACTTTCAAATCTCAAATGGGTCTTAGTCTGCTCCTTACTGAGGTACAGGATGTTGAAGCGAAAAAAATAAAATAGATTTTTGTTAATAGATCAGCTACTTTTCTACATAATGACTTGAAAATTGGGTATGAACTAGTTTTTGTGAGGGTGAACAAAAATGTGTGAAAAGATTTGAGTTAACTCGTAGATGTCGCCACGTGCGCCATATGAATTAGATGAAATCAGCTACAAATTTTTTATCGCTCATTATTTTACAACTTACTTATTCAATTTGTATAGCCCCATAATTTTTGAAGAAAAAAGCTAAACTTCTTCGATATTCAAAATATTAACTATTTTCGAGATATTTCAATTTTACTAATTCACTACACTACTGGGCAAACAGGATCCAGAAAATATCGTGAAATGTACTCTTACAGAAGGCAGCCAAACAGGAATATATTTCAAAATATTCATAATCGATTGGGTGAAACAGGTTCCTTCCGTCCAAAATATCATACAGGGCGTCCTAAAATTATCACTCCGCAGCAAGAAGATGAAATTTTGGTAAGAATTGCGCAAAATTTTGAAATAAGCACTTGTCGATTGTCTACAGCTATTGGAATAAGCCAACCGTCCGTGATTAGAATTTTGCACAAGGAAAATTCATATCCCTATCATTTTACACCTGTGCAAAATTTACTTCCAAGAGATTATCGAATCAGAGTTCAATTTTGTCAGTGGCTGAAAAAAAATTGAATAATAATCCAATATTCCTAAATAACATTCTTTTCACGGATGAAGCAACCTTTACCAGACGCGGAGTTCTAAATTGGCGAAATAGTCATGCCTGGGAAACCGGAAACCCTCGTTTAAAAAAAGATAGACATTTCCAGCACGAGTTTAAAATAAATGTGCGGTGCGGTATAATAGGCAATACATTACTGAGCCTAGTTGAATTACCTCCTAATTTAAATGGAGAGTCATATTTGAATTTTTTTAATAATGACTTGTAGACCTCTTGGGAGATATTCCATTACAACTAAGAAGAAATATGTGGTTCATGCAAGACAGTGCTCCTCCACATTTTTCACTTGCTGTGCTCGAACATCTGAATGAAACATTCCCTCACTGTTGCATTGGACGTGGTAGTGAATTTCAGTGGCCACCTCGCAGTCCCGAGTTCAATCCACTTGATTTTCAAGTGTAGGTTTACATGAAATCAATGGTCTATGCTTAACCTATAAATACACGAGACGAGTTATGGAATAGAATTCAAGATGCAGCCAATTCAATACGAAATAACCCTGCTACATTTTTTAAAGTCAGACAATCCTTAACCAAGCGATTAAATGCGTGTATAAATGCTGGTGGTGTCCATGTTGAAAACCTTTTGCAGTAAGTGGTCCTAGTTCAAGTCTGTTCTAATGCTGTCTTCGTGTTATTAACTGGCGTACAATAAATGTGTTTTATTACGTAATTTTTGTATGGTTTCATTTAAATATTATTACCAATTATCAATTACGGTTAGGTGAATGTCAACATTCCATGGCATGCTTGTGTCTTAACATATTAATGCTACGTCGACCACCGTGAAATGTAGTGTAGTGAACTAGTAAAATTCAAATATCTCGAGAATCGTTAATATTTTGAAGATCAAAGATGTATAGCTTTTTTCTACATTAATGATGGGGCTATCCAAATTAAATGAGTAAGTTGTACAATAATTGGCGATAAAAAATTTGTAGCTGATTTCATCCAATTCATATGGCGCATGTGGCGACATCTACGAGTTAACTCAAATCCTCTTACACATTCTTATTAACCCTTACAAAAACTAGTTCATACCCAATTTTCAAGACATTATGTAAAAAAGTAGCTGATCTATTAACAAAAATCTATTTTATTTTGTTTGCTTTAACATCCTGTACCTCAGTAAGGAGCAGACTAAGACCCATTATTGTTAATGAAAATATTATTTTTGCCTTCTGAACGTAGATTCACAATTTGGCCCATTACTTATGAATCACCCTGTATAGGATCATTTAGTTTTCTTTTAGTCTGTAATAGAAATCTGAAACTGAATATCTTCTAGTACCTTTTTTATTTTTGTTTATTGACGCATATCAACAAAGAATTGGATGAATTGTGTGGGCACTGCAGGTTTACTTATCAATATTTATTTTCCTTTGTATTGAAATTTAAATAAAATATTTAATTATTGTTGTAGTTTCAAACGTGACACTACTCATAGTCTCACTTCGTGCGTCTTCAAAAATGAATGTTTTGTTTTAAGACTCTAGCAATTGATACGAAAATAATTAACAGTTGAACAATAGCAATTTAGCTCAAGATTACATCAATGATCCTTCGTAGAGCTAATTATTATTTGAAACAAAAATTTTTTAAATTAAAATATCTTTCAAATGTTTGTTGTCGATGTTTGTGTCACTATTTGCGTATCATTTTTGCACATGCATTTAAAATAATAATTAAAGCTATTGTTTCTTTCAATTGAGTCTTTAGTTTTGATAAAGAAAATAGCACGGATGGAAATTAGGAATACTAAGGATATAACGAACAATCTACGATGTCAAAACCTGAAAATAAGGTGGAAAGGAACTTTAAATACCTTGTAGCCTGGATACTCCTTTTATTTTTCGACGAATCAACTATCCATCCATCTTATTCTTAAGACCAGTTCATATTTGACTTTCACAAATTTCTTGATATTCAAAGATACGCAGGACTTATAACTAACTACCTATAACTATTTTCAGGACGAAGTTATCATTAACTATAACAAATTGCACGCTGATCCTGGACAAGGTAAAAGTTTGGACATCGTTTTGAAGAAAATGAAACATAGATTAGTAGAAAATATGAGTTCTTCAACTGCGGACGCTTTAGGTCTTTCGAGGGCAATTTTATGTAATGATACGTTAGTGAAAAAAATGCAGGAACTGCAGGACACCGAAGTTATGTATAGAGGACTTGTGGAACACTGCAAAAGAATGTTACAAGTGAGTTAATAATAATTATCCCATAAATTTTTTTACAGCTTCCACCAAAGGAGATTCAAGACTTGTAGCGTTTCAGAACTTTCAATACAAGCTCAGTCTATAATTTCAATTTTACATCCTTCAAGAAATTTCGACACATTTTTCCTTGTGAGAGATCTAGTAACACTTTTCTCAAAAAATTCGTTGCATTCACGATACACTTACTCACAGTATGTTCTTGCGCATGTAGCCGACAGCGTGTGACGTCATGCGGGAATCTCAATCGGTAATGTACAATCCTAAATGTATGGGAAATACTCTGTTTGTGTTCAATTTTCATGCACATTTCCACTTTATGAATGATTATTTAAATGCCACATGGTTTCTCAGATATAATATTAAATATTACTTCATGATCGGTAATTAGTTATCTTTTTTTGGTAAGTACAATGATGCTGGGAGTAAACAATGTACAAAACGGGTAGAAATATGTGGGTAATATATATTTTTTACATTTAAAAAAGTTTTGAAACAGAAATATTTATGGGCGGGCAAAATTAAAACACACCATTATATTATGAATATTTTATATTTCATATTTCCACCATTATATTTTATTTATTATACAAGACTCCTCAACAAAGGTGTCACTGGGATACTGGGAAACGAGCCAAAGGCGAGCTTCGTATGGTTAATGCGAGTATATTAAAAACCATACCTACATGACACTTGCAAACATTATTTTTTTTACGAAAAAGATATTTGTTTGAAAAAAAATATAAAAAGCACCGGGTCTCGAAGCATCCTACGGGACCACATTAAACTAATATAAAACATATATAGGTATGTTACTGTTATACAAAATTAGTAATAAATTATTGTAAACAAAAATTAATAAGTTTAAATATGTATTTACTTTGGTCATTAGGTATTTTTGGTCTGGTGCTCGACATTTATTTTGGTCTTTTCTCGACATTCTACAGAAAATATTGGGTCTGCCTACTTGGTTATTTAAAAATCTAGACTTCTATTGGTAAATTTTTCAGTTTCATAATGAAAACCAGTGTTCTGTATCTGTATCTGTAGAGTGGGGAGGGTGAGTGTGTAGGCTCACAGCACTTAGGCCACATGTGACCCATTGTACATCCTCCCGAGGAGTTGTCCTCCTAGGTCATTGTCCATCCTGTCCTTCTCAGGAAGGTGGACAGGTCACTAGGAGACATCTCCTTTATATCGGCAGGTGTAGGCCAAGACTCACCGAACACACACTCTCTTATTGACGATAACTCCGGACACTCGCATAAGACATGCCTGACAGTTTCATCTTCCTGTTCACACATCCTGCATAGAGGTGTGTCCACTAACCCCATAGTATGTAGGTGTTTTCTTAGTTGACAGTGACCAGTCAGAAATCCTACTGTTAAACGTAGGTTTTTCCTGGTCATCGCCAAATATTTCTTCGGCGCCAGCTTTCCAGGGTCGCCCAGGGTGATCCTGGCAAGACTGCATCCTTTGATTCCATCCCATCTCTTAAGGGATTGAGCATGGGTGTAACGTTTGGCTAGTTCCGCAATTGTCGAAGTCGTTAGGCCGTAGGTGTCACTGGGTCCTAGAATTTTCAGTCCAGCGGCGTCCCTGGCTAAAGAATCAGCAGTGCGATTTCCTTTACTCCTGTCGTGCCCTTTAACCCACCAGTGTTATAATGAGTATCATTATGAAACTGAAAATTGATATCTAGTTAGTAATTTATAGTATAGGAGTAGAAAAAGCTTATATTTGGAATAATTTATGGAAATTCGTTAATTTTGACATATTCTTTCCTAGTTTTTTCAGGCAGTTTTGAAAACTGATTTTCCTTCTAATTTCCCTCAATCGTTATAAAACAAAAATAGCCCTATGTTATGAAACAGTATTAAATAACACTAATAACAGTAAATTAGTGGGTAATAAAATTCCAAATAAACAAATCAGCTGAAGTAAAATTGAAATTGAAGCTAACAACACCTTGTATTTCATAAAAACACAATGAATCGAAAGACAGGTGAGAGGTGGGTGTAAATTCTCTTCATATTCCATATATTATTATCTCCTCCAAAGAAGACTCAAGTCTGATGGCTCCAGATTTCTTTCAGTGCCAGTGTTTTTTGTCCTCTGGAAATGTTGCCTAGTGAAGGATATATCAAAATGGTCTTGCTCTCCTTATCTCACAAAATAACAGATTTCTAATGAGACATGTATTAACAAGTTACTCCACTTCTCCACAAAGTATAATAAAATTATTAATAGGCCATTGGAAATAGGAAAACTGCTCTGAAAATGGGAACTGTCTTCTACATCAGATTCAATTGTCGTTCGTGCTTACGCGTGATCTTGGCAGCCAGGCACTTTAATTTGGACATTTAAGGTGAAAATAGGCTTTCTTCGCTGGTCTTGCGTGTTTTTCGGATATAATTAACTTCTATACGTCCAAGGATTTGTTAGTCTTTGTTATTCTAATATTTATGCTACTTGTTGAGCTATAATCTCATTAAAAATGGGACACATCAGCCAAAAAAATTTAACTGAAGTGGGGGCCTATTCTGTAACTTCATCTAAAATTTAAAGCCTGTTGAAAATTTAACCAGCGCTAAAATCAAATCACTATTCGCAAACCACATTGCCCTTAAAATTTTAAAGGATTCCTTTAAAATAGCCTGTTGAACTATTATTTTTAAAGGTATGTTAAAGTGTACCTTAAAATAATAACGGTAACAAAAAAGGTGAAGCCTTGATTGAGGAATTAATTGCTAACCACGAAAAGTAAGAAAATATGTTTAAATTAATAATCTTTATTCTGTAGAGAATTATGATTACACCAAAGAAGTATTAGTTAGTGACTTGAGTGATCCCTTTTAAATACCAACTAATTTATTTAAAGGTCTTTTGCTTTCCCAAGGAAGTGTCAAGAATGCTAATTGATGTGATAGAACTTTTAGATTCTTGGTCGTTCTCGGCGTCTGTGTCATTTTTTATAACTATATATATAACTTATAATAATTGCATGCAAGAAACCAAAAACAATTTATGTAGAGTGTAGTTTACCATCAAATACAAATAATGTCCTTCTTCTATCTTGATTAACTTTTTCTTCTTTTTTATTAAAGCTGATGGAGAATACATTTCCCATTTTCAGAGCTGTTTTCCCCAATTCCAACGGCCCTATAACCTTCACAAGTTAGAATTGCAACATGTCTCGGTGAACACCCTGTGGTATGACTTCGGCTTTTATTCAACCTTTTTTTAAATTCTAACCACATTCGAGCTATGGATAAGTTCTTAGAGCTTGAGATCTTTGTTGTAGAAAACCTCTTTATTTCTAGGCACAAATGGAGTTACAACAAGCCATCAAAGCAATGGGGGACGTCTTCTCTGGTTTAGCTGTCAGAGAACCACAAGCTCGAGCTAGTGAAGCGTTCAGATTGTTCGGTGAACAACATCGAAATATTGAGAAAGTTGGATTGGAAATGGTAAAAAAAGTCAAACCAGTACGTATCCCTCTTTAAATTGTTATTTAGGTCGTTGGTAACGCTGCTTTTTCTTCGAAATATAAGCCTAATCAGGATAGAACAAGAAAAAGGATATCTAACAGTAAGAAATCACCTAAAACCATATTCTTTTTTCTGTCACGTACACCTTGTAATCTTGTAACCTTGTATCTATTGTAATGTTCAACATTATCTTTTGTTAAGAAATTTCGAATATTTATTTTAAAACCTTTTCGTACGACGTTGTCGACCAAAATCTACATTCTTTAAACGTCCCGACTCTATACCTTGCTTCAACGATTTTGAGGAATTAAAAACATAGTTTGTCTGATTTCATGTCTTCCTGTTAATTGTCAGTTTTGGAATTGTGAATGATTTTTTTCTTGGCAAAATAATAATTTGTTCTTAAAGCAGGAATAATAACTTTCTGATTCCGCCTTCCCTTGATGTTAGATACAGGTGTTTGAATAAACTATTTTATTACAGCTTACCTCCAATTTCATATCGACCAATAATATATGTAATCTAAAACTGCCCCAGGCTAGAGCACTTCACCTCAGGGAGTAGAATTCGGCACCAATTAAACTATTTTATACACTATCACTGGGATGGGGTGTACAATGAATATTAAATTGGACGCCACCATCTTTTTAATCGAACGAAGCAATTAAAACAAGAAACAAAAGGTGGAAAGCTGGAAACACCTTGTAAGAAATTAAATTTACGTTACAAAAAAAATCTACTTATTCCCGAACACGTTTATCCAATTCAATGATTATTGAATAATCAATACAAAGAATGAAATAATAATTATTTATTGAATCATTTGAAGCTCAACATAAATTGAATATTTTAAAAATCAAACGAAGAGAATACTAATTGTAATTAGCACGCCAAATCCAAATCTTACACACGCTGTAGATAAGACGGAGGAACTTATCTTAAAGGGCTGAGGATGTTTGCAGCTCTTAGCGCGATGGCGGCAGTGGCGGTGATGTCTTCGGCAGGCTGTGGACCTCGTGCACGGGACAGGAAAACTTGAATAAAATTGCCGAAAACTTGCCTTAAACTTGCCGGCTGCAGAGCTGCGGAAAAAAGAGGAAACAGGGATAAGGAACTAGAAAAGAAACATTAGGAAGGAACGAATAAATAGAACAGATCAGGTAAAAAAGGAGCTTATGCTATAGCGCATACAAAACCTGAACTCCACGTGCTAAAATACAACTTAACAGTGATCTGTTTTATTCTATTCGTTTTGTTCCTCAAATACACAAAAAAATGTAAATCAGCAAATAAGCAGTATATATAAATAAGCTGTAACCACTAAAAAATAACCTAGGGAAAATACAATAATTAACTTACCAACCAGACAATAGAAAATTGTCCACCAAAAATTAAAAATTAAATATAAATAACTGTTGCCTTTTATGTGGCGCTTAGAGGAAAGAAAGCGTCCACTCGAAAATTGAAAAATCGAACATCGACAGACAAAAACGGAAGGGGAATTTGATAAAAATTATTGTTTTATTTCGGAGTGACTAATGCGACAAGGAAACGGCATGTTGAGAAATTTAGTAGAAATTTGGGCGCCAAAAAATTCACTAAATGAAATAGTTTTTCAGACGAAAAACGCAACAGCCTAACAGCATGTTACAAATAACTAACCGTTTTTCCGGTATTGCTGTGGGTGACCTCGAAATATGAAATAAATACTTTAATTTCCTACACATAAAATGGATTTTTCTTATCACCAGACTTATTTAAGAAGGTATTAAAACATAAATTGGCACCAAAATTTTTCTTCATCTTTGCAGACAACAACCTGATTAAGGTTGAAAATCCAATCCCTTTGAAACGAATCAACCCATCTCTATCGTATTCTGAGTTCATTCGGACGGACAATCAAATTATGATTCTGGCCTTCTGGATCAGTAAGCTCCTTCAAGTTTTAGTGACTTGATAAATCATGGGGTGTTTCGTTCACATTTACCTATCTATGGCACTGATTTTTCATAAAGTATCAATAAAATAAAGGTAACACCCGCATAGAGATACTACAGATAGAGGCACAAGCCATAGGGCGCTGTGTAAGGGGGAATGTCCATCTGAAATCCGGTGGAAGAGAGAGACAGACGATCAGAGGTTTTTCTGTCTTTGTGTATATATAGCATAAACGCTTTTAGAGGAAGACAGTCTCAACCTCAACCTCCTACTTCCTAACTCTCTTACATGCAGACAGGATCATTCATTCATTCATACGTTTGGGTTGGGCTCAACAGCCCTGGCACTTGATTCGAATATTTTTACCATTACCCATGTTATCTACCTACTCCCATTCCAGAAGCTTCGAGTCTTCTATATAGGCCACCAGTTTATCTGGAGGGATTTTCAGTAGTTGTGATGATTGTACTATTTCCACTTCAAAGTGCTTCCGTCTGAGTCCTTGTATGTTCTCACAGAAGCAGAGTATTTGAGAATGGGTGAAATTCATAGTAGACACTTGAGGGTCACTCATACTTCACTCATCCTTATTGTATGCAGAGACACTTTACAGGCGAAAAGTGAGGTTAAATTTGAGTGTAGCTTGAGTGAAATATAAGTACAGATTCCAGCTTTCTTGAGTGACGATTTCTAACCTATAAAGCACGTTTGTACTTTACACTGCCATTTTACGATATCAAAATTTTGTTTGATTGTTATTTGTCTGTTGTAGCTACAAATTTTTCAAGGAAATTAGTATGATGGATGATTTTATTGATTTTTCAAACTATATAGATGATGATGAATACTTACGTTAATCTTTTACCTAGGCTAGTAATCACATTGGTGTAGTAGAAAGCAAAATTATTAAATTCATTCATTTTTAAGACGAAACAATGCTCCCCGCTTGAATTAAACTTGTGTGCCAGTGCGTTCCAACCGAGACGTGATGGACGATCCTATTTGCGTTCCAACCTGCTTTTGCATCAAATTGAATACTGTTTGGTCTGGCTTGCGCATTGATACTGTATTGAATTAAAAAGCTGTTTTATCTGTCATTTATCTTGGTTATGTTCCTTGCATTCCTTTAAAATGCCCAATTTCACCAACCATTTCCTAAGGTTAAGTAATACCTAAAACAGATTTTGGAATGATAAAATAGAATTTACGTTCAACCATGCGCTAAGAAACGCCTAAACATGATAGAAAATACCCAATATTGTCACTCTCAAGTATTTCTTAGCGCGTGGTTAACCGAAAATTTCACTTAGCAATTCCAAAATCTGATTTAGGTATTACCTAACTCTAGGAAATGGTTGGTGAAATTGGGCATCGGCGTTTAGTCCCATTTTTCGATTTTTAATTTTTCTAGCTAATGTTTTGTGTGGCGTTTGGTACGTTACGGTATATTAATCTTGCTTTAGTAAAGAAAGTTTTATGTTAAAATGAGTGACGATGGAATTAGCGATTTTTCAGAATTTGATAGTACAAGCAGTAAAGATAATTTGGAATTAATTGCCAACAAAAGAGTTAAGAATGGAAATTATTTAGTTAATTATTATTTAGTTAATAATGTGAATTGGGCTGATACATCTTTTAAAAATATCATTTCACAAAATAGGTCCATATACTATTATATTCTAATTAATCCTACTGATCTGATCGTACGAAGTGCAATCACAAAACCGTTCCAACCCGGCAGTGATTTTTATAGACATGTAACCGTGAGAAGTTAGCGCCTGCGCATATAATGCATCCTAGCAGTTCTGAAACCGTTTCGTGAACGTACAAAGCTTGTGGGTTGGAACAAACCTTATATGAACAGTAAAGAACTAAACTGAGAATAAAATACTTGCAGAGGGCTAATACATGAACTGAACACAAATTCGAATATGAATGCAATGCAACAGATGTCAGATGAACGTTAAAGGACGTTCATCAATCACAATTGTTAACCAAACACAACCAAAAGCTCCTAATAATAACATTGATGCCAAACTTTCTTCACTCAAATTGCAGTATTACTTGAGTAATGACTGTGGATATGAAAAGTCGACTCGATTTAAACTCAAACTAAGTTGAGTTTGAGTATGAGTGACCCTCAAATGTCGATTATGAATTTCCCCCTTAGTGTTTCATCGTAGAGTTCACATTTTCTGCACATAGGTTCACTAATTTTGCCCATCCTGTGCAAACGCTTCCTCAGAATACAGTGTTCAGTCACCAGGTCGGTAGCTGTCTTCAAATTTCTTTCACCCAGCTTCATCAGCCTGGACGAGAGTTCCTTGTCTAACTTATTCAGTAGACTCTTAGTATAAAGGTGTCCTTGTGTCCGCCTCCATTTGAGTTGGTGTTACTCAACTAGCTGGTTCCCGACGTCCCCTCTTATGTAATGCATTGTGATTTCACAAAATGGTTCCGGACCTGTGAAGGCTAATTTAGAGCCTTCTTTAGCTAGCTGGTCTGCCATTTCATTCCCTACAATTCTCTCATGTGCCGGCATCCTTATGCAAACAGGTTTCGAGCTGGCTTGTTTCTTCTATCTCTATGAACACCCCACAGCTTGTATAAAAAAGTCTTATTTTTTTTAATAATCACATGAATACAGGGTGGCCAATATATAGAGAATAATCCTGTACCTCTTGAAAGAGATGCATCGGTGAAACTCTCTTGGAACTTTTGTAGGTACTCTCAGACGTCGGTACGTATTTGTACAAAGCAATTCCTGATACAAGACTTACAGTGAAAAAATACGCCGATGCTAAATTCGAATATTTAGCTTATTGCTTAAAAGTGAAAGAGATGGATGACGAGGAATGTAGCTACGCTGCCTTACAAGAACCTTTGTATAGAGTCGAAACCGGAAATTATGAGTATAGGTAAAAAATAAAAATAAACTATTCTGGAAGTTATACAATGTTGTCACATTCTGGAACTTTTAGATTGATCCTTAGATGTAGACAACTCGCTCGAAGCAGGTTTGCCAGACTTAGAGCGGATGTACTGGTGAAAATGGAATTGTTGGATAACAAACATATACAATCCTTGGGAGGTCATTTGGTCAAAATAATCAATGGACTGGCAGAGCTGCATTCCAAAACTCTCGAACTTTTTGAAGGTCCAGCATTGTTTCCGGTAGAAGTGGATTTAACTAACACTGCGTTTCAATACAAATCGACCACACCAATACCACAGGTAAATGTTAATTTACTGGATTCATTTGGGTTGTTTATGGAATTTTTTTAGTATCTAGATAACGAAGAAGATGATAAAGAAGTTGAAGAAGCTGAGGAAATATTAAATATAAGCAACGATCAATTAATAAGCGATCTTTCGAAGCCAAGCGAACAAAATGATGATTCTGGGCTACTTTTGCCCGATCTTCCCAGCGATATACAGAATGAGCCAAATTATGATGATATGGATAATTGGGCGTTATTGTCTTCTTTGTGTTTGGACAACAGTCCTCAACATAAGCCGTTACTATCTGGATTAGATTAGTCTGTTGCGATTTTTTTTGTGATTATAACTAAAATTATAAGGAATATACATGTGTACATTGACTTTGTTTTTATTTTTTCTTAATAATTGGTTTATACGTTTATAGGCATTGCTATCTACGTGGTGAAGAACACAAAAACAATGTATATGGTAAGCGAATGTTTTTTAACTTCCGTTTTTCGGGTTTTCCCACTTTTTACCACTATTCTCTGACACAATAACTGACTGAATTTATTAATATACAAGAATTCAATGTTTTTCGTTGCTACAGTCAATACCACCCAACTAATAATGCTAGGGGCGGGGGTTGTATGCTAGCAGTGCGATAAGAATCAAAGCTTGTGGCTATATTCCTACTAACCATACAGTGATGAATAAAAGAGATGTTAAACGTGTAGGGTTCTGTGGCACAAAGTACCACTGTACCACTAGCGCCCACCTTGGCTACAGGTATGAACCAGCACTCTAAGTTTTCAGCATACGCGTTATATTGTACAATATTTGCAATCGAATGATTATGCACTTCAATATTCGTTTTTTTTGTCTTTCAAGTAAGGTTTCAAAGACTAAGAATAACATTGTGCTAAATCATTCAGCTGCAAATATTGTATTAGAATGATATTATAGGGAATTACGGTAGAAGAATAAAAAAAACCTTTGCAAGTGAGAAAATATTATTAATTCAACATCTTTCATACAATGAAATATCCAAAATAACAAACAACAACAGTCAATACCCGAATCTGAATTGGGATGGAAATTGGAAGTTGAAGTTGAGGCCTCGCAAAGTACGGTATACAATAGCGTATGTGAGTGCATCCTAGTCGCTTTCGCAGCGCTCTACTACAAAAGCGGTTGATTTTACAGAAAAATGCAGGAGACATTTTTTTGTAGTTAATCTTACTAAAAACAATTTTCATAATGGTTGCTAGTGATCTCCGAGCAATAGGTCGCGCGATTTTTGCGATAAACTGATTTTCCTGGATCTTATATTTCAGTAACTCTTATTTAAAAATCTGAATCATCGGAACTTTCAGATACACTATCATCGGAGCTATAACTTTCATTGTTACAGATATCAGAATCGTCGTCATTATGGGAAGAAAATTTTCATGGTATAACATAGCACACTCTTAACTTGCTTTCGAGTTGAGTCTCCCAGGAACCATATTGGTTTTAGAAAACCATCTAATAACAACCAGCCATTATTTTCCGGACTGAACTTGATACAGTCCGGCTCAGTGGCATTTAACCACATCGAATTAACAAAGATTGTCCGTAACAATTTTCGTTCCAAGGATTTCCAGCACGGTGGAATGTGCGTTGAGTCCAAACCTTCAATTCTTTTCTTAAATCTTTCATTATTTTGTTTTGAAGCGTACATTTTGTTAAATAATAAAAATCTTGCGGAATTTACACTTTGACACTATGGGAGTCCATACATAAGGCTCGTAAGCTCTTGGACTGCATCGATTTTCGTTCTCGATTTTCGTTCTCGATCTCGAACGTTAAGGGTGATACCGGTCTCCAGCAAAATTGTAGGCTTCGCTACGCTCAGCCTTCAAACATTGCTGTCGACTGGTAAACAACCCTTATCGTTCTTAATACTTAATATACTATTTCTTTCAGCTGTAGAGAATAAAATTATGGAGGAGACAGTTTTTCAGGAAACATTTCAATGTTCCCAATATTTTCTAATGCTGCTGCTTTATCTGAAAATAAGAATAAGAAATACGAAATAATATGTGTTTGTAAACAAATAATAAATAACCTTCAATTAAAAACTGATTATTCATTTATTTATTCTATTAATAAATGAAAAAAACAAAAACAAATCAGTGTTGTGTTGCAAAATGTCGCTGCAGCATACTAATGACTTAGTACTCAATTTGATTTCAGTAAATTGTAACACACAAACGTCAACACACAAAATACTTTTCTTGATATAATCATAAACAAATAAAACCATACTTTATATAATTCTAGTACTTCACTCTTACCCAGACTAGAATTAAATTTCAATATTAATACCATTTCTATTTATTTTAAGATTCTAAATAAGTACTCAAATATATTTAAATATCATCTTTGACGTAATGTATTTGAAAACTTCTCTATATTTAACAGGGTTATTTTATATTATTTACAGTTACTTAAAACAAAATTTCCACTATTTTAAATATCTTCTGTATGCTCCTTGTGGCATATTCATGATTTTGTTTGTAATTTTTTAACAAATCTGCAATCCAGAGAGCCTACAAATAAATTAACCACATAAAAAATAAACTGGCCTTATAATTTAATGCATCTATTATCTCCACACAAAAAGCAAAAAGAGTACCTATCTTTGATTGTCTATTAACCTTCGTTCGTTAGGGATGCAATAGTATATTACGTTACGCGTGCGGAAAGTGACATTTCTCACACGAGTGGGAAGTATTGTCTCACGAGGCGCAAGCCGAGTGAGACACTCGTACGAGTGTGGAAGATCACTTTCGCACAAGTAGTGTGCACTATTTTTCCTACGACCATGCGATAATTGTAACAAATATGTAATGGTTTTAAAAAAATAATGTTGATATCGGTGAGTTTGGAAATTAAATGAGTGAAAATCACTTTGCAACGAGTTATGTACACTATTTTTCCTACGGCGATAAATATTTAAAAAGTACCTTAGGTTTTTCGCTACTATCAGTATCAACTTCCATTATAATAAAAAACCGAGACTAACACTCTTTATTTCTAGTTTATCTCACAATTATAATTCGTTTACACTTTTATGTAATAAATATTTCACTTACACTTCACAAAAGCTGTTTCTATGCTTTGTGTTATAATTTGAGAATTTTGATATAAGCCTACTTCATTATTTTCCACTTTTATAATTAGTATATATTTTTTACGATCACGCGATAAATTTACGAAATATGATGGTTTTATTTATTTGAAAACATCAATAACTCTACTACAACATAGGATTATTTTTGAAATAATCAGTTTGTAGTGCAAAATATTTTCAAAATAACGCAAATTTAAAGACATAATAATTCTTCATAATTTGATTTTTTTCAATTCCTACAGCTATACTATAGATATACCCAAAATAAGAACATTTGACAGCTGTCCGCGTCATGACAATTCGGAAAATGCTGGGATAGACCGCGATTCGATTTCCGGCCGTACCTAGTTGTTTTTTTATCACAAAATTTGGCGACTCTTAATAATTTTTGAACAGATTTTGTGTTTTGTGCTATATTTGTAGTTATTACGTAGGTAAATTTGAATAAGAAAACCATGTTAATCAAATTCATGCGAACCGTGCTATATGATATCACACTAGGGTGTGGTTTTCATACCTTTTTTGAATATTCATAATTTTATGGATTTTTTTTGTATTAATTGCAAGGTTTTTTGAGGATATCTACATTTTTGTGGTTTGATTTTAAGGAACCGTTCGGCATTTGAAAAAATGTTTCCATCATTTTTATGGAATTTTTTTACTTTGTAATTGTGTGTATTTTTCAAACCAATTTGGTCAGATTTGCGTCATTTTTGGTATTACAGCTGCCGTAGCCTCTCTACGCTGCATGTTTATTTTGCCCGCAGTGTAAAAGCAAGCAAGACAGAAAAAATATTTTTCCTACGATCACTACCCAAAGTAGACTTTTGCACACTCAAATCTAACCGCAAAGTTGATGTTTTCCGCGATCTGTCATAATTGACATTATTTACGCTCTAGAGCGTACTTTTCCGCTCGCCTGTTTTCATTTACAATAAACTAAAGAAAGGTAGTGAATAATAGATATATTAAAACAAAATGTAGAGCAGTCCGAATATTTTAGTTGAAATAATAATATTTGAAGATATTTCGAACCAAATTAATAAATATTCCTATATAATTTGACTGACATATACAATTTATACAAGTTACTGGATTTACAACGCTGCAGGTTACGCTCCTAGGAGCTGTAAGACCTTGTCGTTGGTGGAGTGGCTCAGTAACTTCCTCCTCTCTCGAGCCGTAAGGACGGGAGAGGAAGAGTGAAGCTAAGTAACAGCTCAAAAACGGTCAGTGGGGCACTGGTGGTGCTATTGATGTCGAGTAGATAGCACCAGGACATACCAGTAGAAGATCCAACGGGCTCATGTTACTTCCGAACACACTGACAAGTCCTACCAGATTTGGGGGGCGAACGGCGAGCTCCCGGCGCCGAAAAACGGGGATCCCCTCGGCTATGGTATGGTAACCCAGACAGAAGGGTCCAACGGAATCTAAGCCTGGGAAACTGCGGTGATGGATGAATGGCCCCCCGAAGAGGGTCGCGAGCAGCCCCCCGGCGGCATGGCGAGGACGTGCGGGGTAGCCGGAGGTGAAAGCCGAAGGAATGCCTTAGCAGGGTATGGGCGCACTGCCCTGCTGGACTTACTTCCGACCCAACTCGTGGGACTTATATGGAAAGGACAAAAACAAAAAACAAAAACAGAATGGATGCAGAAGATGACGACCTGGTGAACGAAGCGGTGCAGAGGAAGGAAAAAGGAAAAGGAGGTACAAAAGAAAGCCTAGAGGAAAAGGAAGAGGTATTCAAGCGGAGGGATTCTCTTCCCAGAACTCCACCTAAGGCTAGGACAGACCATACAGAAAAGTATCATACCCCCAAAGGGGAGGTGACAGAATTGGAGTTCGAGAGGATGATAAGTTGGGAGAAAGATGACCAGAAAACCTCGTTGGTGCAATTAGGGGAGTACGAGTTGGAGGGTATTGAACAGATAGTACTCTCAAGTGACGGGGAAGACAGACCAAATAAAAGAATGAAAACAACAAAGGAAAACAAGGAAAAAGGCAAGAGAAAAAAAGATACACTTACGGATGAAAGCGAGGAACTTACCCTAATGCTAAAACAAATGAAAAAGGTGATGGATAGGAACAGGGAACTAAAAAAGTTTATACCGGAAGTCCCAAATACAAAAATCGAGATAAAGAATGCAGCTAGAGTACTGGATAGAGAGTTGGACATGTTGGATTTTCTTACCCAGGAATTGGAAAAGGAAGAGGTGGTGGAAAGAAAGGTTACAGAAAATATAACACCAGTAAAGGAGACAACCAGCATAGGAGTGCAGGCTACAGAAGCAGACATCGACGGCGAGATGGAGACGGCAGCAAAAAAAGAGCTTGAGGAAGTATTCAACATACTTCAGCAGGAAAAAAGGGAATATACCAGCGTAGCTAAGATATTGGATACAAAATGGCCCTCCGAAACATACAAGATCACAATGGAAGCAGATAGAAGCCTCTCCAACATGGACAGAGAGGAGGACATCATTATGATGATTGACCCAAAAAACCAAAACAGGGACCGCGCAATAGAAGAACTTCTTGGTCGATTTCCGGACCTGAAAGATACAATGACAGGATGTGGAGGAAAGGTCGACTATATCACACAAGTCACGAAGTCAATAAACAGAGGCGGGGAATCTACAGAGAGAAAAAAGAATGTGTTCCTCATCCCACTCGACCTTGGCGGAGGCGAAGTAATCGACACAAAATTAATCTACGATCAATTGGTTGACCTAAAGACGGCGATGGAAGAAAAAGAAGCTACTAGAGCGGCGCTAGTGGCAGAAGAAGGCATGAGCTTGACTTACACAAGGAAAATGATAGAATACCTTAACTATGAAAGGGGAGTAAAGATAAAAATGCTGGGTGACGTTCGAGATAAGGACGAAAACAAAGTAACGGAGAGACTTATTGTGAAAACAGGGGATAGGTCCTATGCGGAACTGCTAAAAAACATCAAAGATAATGTAAATGTAAAGGTCATGGGCATTAACATACGCAATATTAAGAAAACGGGTAAAGGCGATATTCTCTTCGAGGTAAAAGGAGGAGGAGCGAAAACAGAAGCTCTCAAATCAGAGATCGAAAAAAGGATAGAAGGAGTAGACACGAGCGTGCAGAAAAGGGAGACTATAATACATATATACGACATCGATGGGGCGACAACAGAGATGGACATAAAACAGGCCATCATTACGGAAGTTGGGCGGAACTCAGTGAATGAGATCGCGATCAAATCACTCCGACCCAATTCAAGCGGAGGTCAAAATGCCACGGTGTCACTTTCTAAGTTGACAGCAAAAAAACTTATAGATAAAGGGAGAATAGATATCGGCTGGATTTCATGTAAAGTCAGAGAAAGAATAACCTTGACTAGGTGCTATAGGTGCCTAATGTTCGGTCACGTAACGACCGAATGCAAAAACAATGATCGCTCTGATGATTGCAGAAATTGTGGCACAAACGGCCACAAAGAAAAAGAATGCACAAAAGAAGCGTCTTGCATCGTATGCCAAGAAACCGGACACAGACATGACAATTCCAAATGCCCCCAATACAGAAGACTACTGAGAGAAGCCGCGGAAGCAAAGTCCAGGAGGTTATATCCTCCGGGGGATGGAAAACGCACAGTATAACAACATGAAAATACTCGCAAACCTTGGTAGGTCTAGAGCGGCGCACGATCTTGCATTCGCAACAGCAGACGAGAGTGACATCGATATAATTGCAGTAAGCGAACCCAACAAAAGCTTAACAAATACAGCAAGGTGGATTAGGGATCCTAGAGGAGACGTCGCGTTCTATTGCAGGAACAAAAATGTCGGAGTTCTCAAACACAAATCAATAAACGGATGCGTCTTATTATACACAGGGGTGGGCGTCCTCATCGGATGTTACATATCACCTAATATTACCTTCGAGGAATACAAGGAACAACTTGACACAGTGATGGAGAAGGCTAGAGAACTTCGAGAGGAATATATCCTATTGGGTGATTTGAAGTCCAAATCTGCACTTTGGGGCTCCCCGATTACAGACCAGAGAGGACAGTACCTTGAAGACTGGGTAAAGGCATTAGACTTAACTACCCTTAACGAGGGTGGGACACCAACCTTTGTAAGAGGCTCCAGCCAATCGTATATCGATGTCACCTTCGCTACCACTGGTATGGCTAGGAAAACCAGCAACTGGATTGTCTCGACACAAGAAGCACTCAGCTACCATCGGTACATATTTTTTGATGTTAAAGACGTGACCAAAAAGCGAAATAATCAAAAAAGCAAGCGGAACTATGACCATGCCAAATTAACAAGACGGTCCAATGAATAGAAGAAGCGTGAAAGAGACGATGATTGAAATACAGATGGCCGCAGAGAATGAAACAGGACGAAGACATATGCCTTACTGGTGGAATGCAACTGTAGGTGAAAAAAGAAAGGCATGTAACAGGGCAAGACGCGAAATGACCAGAGGCGGGCCTAGGTTATCGGAAGAGGAATATGAAAATCCGAAAACGAAATACAAGGACGAGAGGAAATCCCTTTCCACGGAAATAAAAAGAGCAAAGAAGGTATGCTGGCTGGAACTGCAAAGGTCGCTAGATGAGAACATATGGGGAGATGGATACAAAGTGGTTATGAAACACTTTAAACACCCTGACACCCCTTATAACATCACGAGCGCCCAGAAGACAAAAATTGCTAAGGACCTCTTCCCAATTAGAGATGAGTCATGGGAAACCCCCACTTTCTCCGAGACAGCCACGCATTTCACGAGAGAAGAATTAATCCTTGCTGGAGAACAACTGAAACCAGGAAAGGCACCCGGACCAGACGGCATACTCCCAGAGACTGTCAAGGGACTGGTTAGGTCACAACCCACCATCTTGCTTAATATTATGAATGACTTAATAAGACAGCAGATCTTTCCTTATGAATGGAAAACGGCGAAGCTGGTGCGAATACCAAAAGGCAAGCATGGGGACCCAAATTCACCATCCTCTCACAGACCGATATGCCTCCTGGATACCCTGGGGAAACTATATGAGGCAATGCTACGGAACAGACTGCATCAAGAACTAGAAGAGAAAGCACCTTTGGCAGACACACAATTCGGGTTTAGGAAGGGAAGATCTACTATCCATGCAGTCGAAGAAATAATTAAGGAGGTTTCCAACACTCGATCCAATTGGTGTGCGGTGATTGCTTTAGACATCCGAAATGCTTTTAATTCCGCATCATGGACCTCGATCATGAAGCAGCTAAAAGACAGAGATATCAATGATTATTTAAGGGCCACTATTAGCAATTACTTTGTCGGGAGACGAATTTTAATCGATGGGAAAGACATAAAGACCTTTTGTGGAGTTCCGCAAGGCTCAGTGCTGGGCCCCACGTTGTGGAATATCATGTACGACGAAGTTCTTCGAATACAGCTACCAAATGGATGTAGAACCGTGGCTTATGCAGATGATTTGGCAGTCATAGTCACCGCAAAGAATAGAGAGGACCTTATACACAGGGGAAATTTGGCTACCAGGTACATAGGCAGATGGATGAAAAAGAACCGGTTGGAACTAGCGGCAAATAAAACAGAAGCCATCGTCCTGAAAGGCCCGAGGAAAAGAGGGAACGTAATATTCCATGTGGAAGGGAACCCAGTAAGCTGTCAAAGACAAATGAAATACTTAGGAATATGGCTGGACGACAAGCTGACCTTTGGATACCACGTCCAAAAGACCGTCGAGAAAACGGCAAAAACCGTAGGAGCACTTACCCGCATCCTGGTAAACATCAACGGACCTAGAGAGGAAAAGAGGCGAGCACTAAGCGGAGTGGTAAACTCAATTCTACTGTATGGAGCTCCTATCTGGCACACAGCTATGCGTATGCAGAAGTATAGGAACCTACTACAGAGGCAACAGCGATGCATGCTGCTGAGAGTCATCTCAGCGTATAAAAAGGTCTCAGCAGAAGCGGCTCAGGTGATCGCAGGTATTCCCCCAATAGACCTTTTAGTAGAGGAGAGGCACGCCATATACAGTAATAAAGACGCAGATAGAAATGGAGTGGAAAAAGAGGCCAGAGAGAAAACAATGGCGAAGTGGCAGGAGAGATGGGACGCATTGAGCGGTAGAGGACAATGGACCAAGCGCCTCATACCTAATATTAGGAGGTGGGTGGAATGCAAGCACCGAGGTGGGAATTACTATGTGACCCAGATACTGTCTGGCCACGGATCATTCCGCACGTACACCAACAGGATCGGTAAGACAGACGATAGCTGCGTTTACTGCGATCAAACGGACGACCCTGAGCACACGATGTTCTCGTGTCATAGGTGGGAGATACCTCGTTGTAGGTTAATGGAGGAAATGGGCCCGGTAAACGCTGATAATCTAGTGACCAAAATGACCGAAAAATCGTCTAACTGGACCACTGCGTGCGAGGTCATAAAAGAGATACTGAAATTAAAAGAGATGGAAGAGCACGCTAGACAGGGGAGATAAAACGCGGTAGTATCTAAGACCAGGCAGTACTCCGAAGGAATGGTCCAGAAGCCAGTGCCAGAGTATTGCAGGCGGCGAGTAGAGGAGGTGGTTTTAGTGGGTAAACCGGACCTGCACAAACGAACCGGGAGTCCCACACTATCTACGAAGGGTATAACTTGTAGTAGATGTACATAAAGTATTTCCACCACCTGTCAAAAAAAAAAAAAAAGGTTACGCTACCAACAAATAGATGAAGGTGTATATTTTATATGTTTAATTTTATTGAAATTATAAAATAATTTAAACCTCATACATTGATATTATTTTGATTCAATACTACAGTGAAGGATTTATTTCTTAGTTCAATATAAAAATTAATATTCACAACTAATTACAAATATAACGTTGTTAAGATTGACAATTTTCTTGATCGTTTTTGCAGATTCCTATTTTCATAGTATTAATTTATACGGACAAGTTTACGTAGTAGAAATATAACAGTCAGAAGTTAGGCAATGCATTATACACCTAGATGCAACAGTGATTGCATATTTAAGTACCTACCTCCTATTTTGTGAAAATAGTAGACTATGGAATTAATGAAACGTCATTATTTCATTTTTAATTTATAAAAAAGTTATCTGTTTATAAATAGCTATTTGAAAAATGGATAGTGACAGTGAATTTTCAAGCACACCTCCAAATATAGCAGATTTTGCTGAAAATATTACTCTTAATCTTCTGCCAACTAAATCCAGAGGTAAATACGAAAAACAATAATTGTTACATGTTTTCAACATCACATTCTAATAAAGTGTACTTTTCATGTTTTTTTTTAATTATTTGTTTAAAAATAAGGTGATAGTAGAAAAAATCTTGTGTGCAATTCCGCTCTTAATACACAAATAGCTATTGTGTGGCAATCTGTATAACATACTCAAAAATATTTTACTCTTATTTTCCAAGATCTTACTACGTCACAGATGGTAATCACGATTTCAATGTATTCATCAAACTCTTTATCATTCGAAAAAAATATTTATACAAAAAAAGGAAAATCCGAGAAATATAAAATTGAAAACAATTTACTATAACTGCTGATACTGGATTATATTGAACTCACTATCAATTGCAATATATTAACTGTTTCCAAGCAGATTTTGTAACAAAGTATTATTTCGAAAGAAATAATAAATCAGAACAAGTTCTCCCAATAAGATTATGTAATAATATAACGACGCTCATTTTTGAACTTGCCAAACGCTTTTGGCACTATTTTTTATTATTTTCAAATCAACATATACGCTTTTTACAAAAAAATATCTGATAAGGATGATCTCCAAAGTATCATGAGTACTTTTTAACAATTTGACTTCCACATAAAACTCATAAGTAAAGTAACTCAATTACAACTCAAAACTGCAAAACGTTAAAAAGCCAGGAAAAGAAAACCTATCAAATGCTTTTTTGTGGTCAATAAATGTTACTTTGAATATTCGTGTCTGTTTCAAAATCCTCGAGTGAAAATATTCATTATACACCAACGTGGTGAAGAAGGTTATTATTGACCAAGCACCAAGATTATTTTGCGAGGGGCTTCGCCCCGAGCGGAGTATGGTGCGAGGTTTATAAATGTCTTCAACACCATGGAGTACATACAATTTTTTCCACTACTAGCCAAATTTAGGACAAAAATTAAAAACAAATCACACATGCAGCATAAAAAGCCCTTACACCGTCGTCTGTCTTACTGACAGGTACACTGTCAGTTTTCGATATGAACGTACTCGTTATGTCATTAGTCATTTTTGGTTGAGCGCGAATTTTAAACTAATGGCATATTTATTCAAATAATGTTATCTTGATAGGTGATTTCAAGCAGGAAATATGTATGGGTATACAAAATTATGCTGCACAAGTTTTGGTTGAACTACTATCCCTGAATCCTCAAAATATTTGAATTTGTCCGTTATTGACCTAGGTTAATAATAAAAAAAATTATGAACCACTAATAAAGAAATTCAACTTATCAGTCGGCTAGAAGATGCAATAATTGTCAACTTCACAGCTATTAGTGGAAAAAAGTTATTCTCTTTTATATCCTTATTACTGTTCTTGTAGTGGAAGAGAGTATATGGATAATTAATTTTGTAATTATAAAACTAATTCTAATCTCGAGTGTGACTTTAGTTTAAAGGTCGGTTGTTACAAATAAATTTAACGGTCAGGGTTAATTTGTTGTACCATTTTTTCAAGGTTGAATTAGTTTATTTATTTTAAAAACGAACTGAATGTACTAAGTGTTACGCAAATTGAAAAAAAACAGGTGATTAATGAAGATAATATTTGAAATTGTTATTCGAGGAGTGATGATGATTCTGCGATTAGATAATTCTGTTTTTAGTTAGAGGCTAGTACAAAATCTAGGTCATCTGCACCAAAGTGATGAGTTCACTGTACTAGATATCTATTTCACGTATTCCAATTGTCAAAGGGGCTATCAAAATTTGGTGTTTTACTACTCACCACTTTGATGTATACATTACCGGCTTGCAAAATCAGGAGAAATTATGTTTGTCACTTTACTCGTTCTGCTTCAATGAAAAAAGAAGTTCACTAGTGCGGTGAAGTAAAATTAATTGGAATGACAGTTTGCAGAATGCACCAGTCTTCGAATCGCTTATATTCTTTTTCGTATCTATTGCGGGATTTAGCAGGTACTAAGGTTTGTATTGCGTTATTTGCAGCAAGTTCTATATCAGAATCACTTCCATAGTCGGAACTCATGTTGATACAATTATATACCAGACTGGAGTGAACGCGTCAAAATTGACTCGCAAAATAAATCAACAATGAGCGCAACGCTTGCTGTTGCATCATTAATTTCAGGAATATTGACTAATTTTGAGTGAATAATTAACATTATTGGTAGTAGGTAAAATATTGTACTATATTAATATCGTAAATTCATATTACGATATTCAATGGGTTATCAAACTTGGCCTAATGGCCTCGTTTGACAAATTTCCCATCTCATTTCGTAATATGAATCTTCACGACCCTTATATCGTAAATATCTATTAACTTTATAATAATGATCATTTATTATATTATAACTTTGCAGAATATTTTTTTTTGTAACTCGCAATATGGTTTTAGAAAAGAACAATCGACTACTCAAGCTGTTCTAAATACTGTTGGTGATGTAATTGTGTGCCTAGGGCATATGACTGTGTTTCTCTAAGAATATTGCTTCGTAAACTTGACTGTTATGGTATTAGAGGTGTGCCAATCCTGCTAATTGGGTCGTATCTAAGTAACCGTTATCAAGCTGTATATTGTAAATACTCTTCATCCGATTTTAAATAATTGTTCATGGCGTTTCTTAAGGGGTATTTCTTGGACCTTTGCTATTTAAGATTCATATATATGAAAACTATGAAGCTTTGAAAATTTCATTTTCAATGATACTGAAGACTAATCTTAACTATGGTTGTTGTCCAATAAACTTGAATTAAATTTGGAGTCACAAAATCTCTATTTTTCTTCTCATCAAAAAGCTGAAAGTATGAAATTGTTGGTTTTTTTCTAGATAGATCTCTGTCGAAGCATTTTTATGTAGACTTTTTAAGAAACAAATTATAAATAATCTTAGTTTTTGTACTTTGTCAGCTTAAGCGAGTTAGTAGCTTTTTCGAACTTCAAAAACGGTTCACTTTTACCTTGTACCATACCATATTAACTACAAAGTTGTGCCTTCGGCCAGAGAGAGCAATTGGGATTTTAATAATGTAGGTACATTGAACACTGTCAGAATATCTAGAATTTTTCAAAGGTTTTAATACTCACTGGACATTCTTTTTATTGTTCGGACTGTTCCGGAGAGGACATCTCGATTTGCATCAAGTGACCATACTTACCTATAAATAGTCTATTATTAAAGTTCGTATGCTAATCTTGGTGCCGGTCCACTATGACATTTTAAAAGATAAACGCTGGTTTGCTTACGGATTGAATATAACATATGATTTGCCAAAATTGTACTTAACTGCACTTCAAGTGCTTATGAAAATTCACAATTCTTGTATGAGTTGCAAAAATCACCAGATAAGCAGGATCGGATGCTCAAAAGTCGGTCCTCGACGGTTGATCTGAAATATAACCTTGAAATATTTGTAGGGAAAATGGGAAGAGGTTCTAGCGGGGTGAAAATTGGGGAGCTGAGAAATATAACTAAATATCACGCTTCACTCGAGTCGCACTGCGAAAAAGTGTGTCAGAATGAAGTCGTAAGAGCCGGGTATCTTTTGTGAAAAATGTACGGGAGCAGGTATTTTTTTTAAATATTTATGTTCAGGGGGTGTCCCTTGAATGTAAATCCAAGTTGGCGTCATGGGGGTGGCTTCACTTCAGCCGCCATCCTGAAAAACACGTTTTATTAAATATCTCGTGCATCGAACGACAAAAACTGTGGAAATTATTTCTATAGATAATAATATTTGCCATCTTTTTTATTCTAAACTTTTTTTTTGTATAACGCATAGGTTTTTAATTATAGCGCTCCCAACTTTTTTCAATATGGTTTTTGCTAAATATTTAGTTGATGGTCAACGATAAATTAAAAATTATGAAGCATGGAGTTTTCTATGAATTTCATTGGAAACTTTTTCCCATAGCGTTTATAATTTAGGAGCTGCAGCTTTGGTAAAACTTGCTACTCGTACATTATCAGTGGCAATATTGCTCGTTGTATACGAAAACCATTTCATAACGCATAAAATGGCCTGAAGTGTTAAAAAAAATGTCAATACAGCTGTGTACCGGATCAATTAAAATTATAAATAATGTGGAGAACAACTAATAATTCATTGATCTTTATTGTTGCTTAAAACGGTATCATCATAATATAAAAGATTGTCAATGAAGCATCACGCTACATTGTGAGAATTGTTATTGTTGTTCTTAATATTATTATTATTATTAATTAACGTTATGCTTGTATTATGCTATTTTATATTGTACAGTATTATTTTATATTGTATATTATAATTTATTATATATAATGATTTCTTTTTTAATAGAAGAAAAGAAGGCTGGTATTCAATTTGAATTTTTATTTTTTTTTAAATTTAACGTGAATCTGAAATTTTCAAAAAATCGCTAACCTGTTTCAATTGGTGTAAATTTTGTAAAATACTGTGTATATTCGTCTGCACTTTATTTTCTCTGTCTAAAATTGTTGTCGAAATCACTAAAAGAAAAAGAAGTGTGTAGCATACTGAGCTAACAACCAAGAGGTCCTAGGTTCGAAACCCGTTTTGGACCTGGGTTTTTCTCAAAAAAATATTTACATGTGCTTATAAATCAAATAAGTAACGAGAGAAAACTAGACGCAACATAATATATTGGACAGCACAGAATTATTACACACAATTCAAAAAATATATAAAATTTCCTTCATATCTGACCACATGAAGTTACTGCGCATGCTTGCAGCCCAGTGACCGGTAGTTTTAACACAGAGTACGCTATCTAACAAGAGACGAAAGCTTTGTCGGTTCCTTTGAAGTCGGAGCTACACGATATTGAGCGGAAATACGTCGAGGCATTGACACATAAACTACTTGATACACTGAGAAAAGTAACACTACACTAAGAAAAATAGTAGTGTTGATGAACATCCCTCCCAATTAGGTCTATAGAATATTTTTTTAACTACTAACATGAGAACACCTTATTATTCATCTCATGTGTGTAATGAAACGTGGCTCATTTTAAACCTAATCTTGAAATAATACACGGTGAACTGAGGGGAATGAACGGAAGTGTCAACTTGACATTGACAGATAAACTAATTAATTCACGCATGTGCACACAAATTTGCGATGAAGAAAACTACTTTCTTCGCCTCTTGTTAGATGGTGTACTCTGTGGTTTCAACTCTAAGCCACAAACAGGCGAGAGAACGACCCTAGCGCATGATGAATATACACATATAAAGCATTATAATTTCGTTATAATCTCATTTACAGCGCAATAGCTTCTAAACTAAAAATACTACGAGAAAAAGTTTCCAATTAAATTCATAGAAAATGTCATGCTCCACAATTCAGTTACCACCATTTTCAATTTATCATTGACCATTAACTAAATATTCGGCAAAAACCACATTGAAAAAAGTTTGGAGCGCAAGAATTAAAAACCTATGCTTAAAAAAGATGGCAAATATCATTATCTACAATAATTATCTCCACAATTTTTGTCGTACGATGCGCAGTTAGCGAGATATTTAATAAAACGTGTTTTTCAAGATGGCGGCTAAAGTGAAGCCCCTCCCATGCGCCAACTTGGATTTACATTCAGGGTCCACCCCTGAACATATTTAAAAAAAATACCTGTTCCGTACCTTTTTTTCAGAACCTACTTTTTTGGCTGGGGCGCTTGGACTACCAGCATACATGCAAAAGTCTAATTATTGAGCTTTGTCAGGTTTTCAAACCGTCATTCTATCAAAAATAGTTCATAATAAAACACATTTAGGGAGGTATCAAAATATAATTCTCATGGACAAAGATAAGACGAAAAACAAATATTTCAACTCAATCAGAGACTTGGGCAATATATTGTTACGACCCACTGATTCCGAAGCCGGTCCTGTCGCAAACTATGAATGCGACCTTTCTAGAAAGGTTCTCGAACAGGTTCGGACTGTTCTGGAAATGTACCAGTCCATACAATGGTTTATCGCGAATGTTCTCGATTTATAAAGTATACGCAGAGGTGGTGAATTCAAGAAAGCTCTAGAGATTCGAGGGACTATATATAAGCGGGTTTTCGAGTGAATCGAGGAGTTGTTCAGTATACAGTGAATCGGTAAACAGTTTTAGTATACAGTGAGTGAACAGAAAGTGAATATAAATAGTGTTGAAGATAAATTAGGACAATTATCATACCGAGTGTAGATAAATTAATAGACATTGAGTAGTGTGTATATAAATTAGGTTTATTATAGTGTGTAAGTGTTTCTTTAATGAATCAATAGTAATTAGCCATAGTGAGTGTATAATTTTATCCCACGATAAAAACGGTTTAAATAAATAAGAAAAACATTACAATATTTCCATGCAATGTTTTCTTTCTGTATATATTTTGCAAATTTTACACAGGACGTAATGGAGTTGTCATTATCGGGAGTTGGAATAATGTAGGAATATTATGTGAAATCGGAAGGGTGGCAATGTATGTATGTGTGATTTTTGGGGTGACATTCACTGAGACCTAAAAGGTCTATTGTGGCAATTCAAATCTAATCAAATTTGACATTTTTAAATAATGAAAGCTTCATTTAACTTGATTCGTATGTACCTAGGTGGCGAATCTTGTTATTGAATCTTAAAACAGTTGCACATGTCCAATTTGACTGAAACTTCGCACTGGTTTTAAAAAAGGCTTTTTTCTCACATATAAACTCATTATACGTGAAAAAGTGTTAATAAACAATAAAAAAAGATGTAGGGTATAAGAAATAAAGAAGTAAAAGTAAAGAGTCTTGAAATATAGAAATGATTTGTTAAGAAAATGAAAACAAAGAGCCTGTAGACACCATAAGCTGTTATTTTTTTTATAAGTCAATATTTAACCTTATCCAAAATAATAAATGGGGTGATTATCAAGGTTTAAGAAAATAAATATCTTATTATATACATAGAGATTGTTGAAAAAACAGTAAAAAAAAGTGGCACTGTTTCAGCATTTAATTGAAATTCAAAGAGTACTACCAAAAAATATTAGTGGCCATAATCATTATAAAAGACTTATTTTGAATAGAATTGAATAGTGCTATTTATTATCATTGAAAAAAGACACCTTTCAATTTCTAAATGAGTTATTAAATATATCAATCAGTTACACACAATAAACTAAGTTACAAGAAATAAGAGCAAATAATACACCAGCTAAACACATTTGTGACTATGTTTTAGACAAACCATTAGCAGAATTGTGAAAACATGAATTAATTGTATTTTTTAGGACCCAAAGCCTACTCATTCATTTGGGGTGCACTCAACAGCCCACGCACTTGAACTGAATCTTTCTACCTGCACATCGGTTCAATAACATACTAATTTTCTTGGTAAAATGATAAATCTTTCAACACCAACAACTTCAGGGTTCAGTTTCTGAGCCGGATTTGGGGAATAAAGAAGTTTGTGAAGCCATAAAAATAAGAGCTAAAACAATCTTGCCTCAAGACGAACACTGCAATTCAATCATTTTTCAAACACTTAAATACAATTTATGTTTCCGATAATTTCACTTTTTTTATTATGTGAAATGCAAACAAAACAATGTCAACACAAATAATGTGAAGCGGCGATGACCTACAAATCCTACAATTACAAATTTGTCCACATAAAATATCAGATCGCATGACAAATGACAAGTGGCAACTAATTAAAAACATAACATACGTTTCATGCGAAGCTTCGCTTGTTGTTGTTTTTATTTTTTAGCAAGACAACAATGCAACGATTATGAGAAATTCATTGAGGCAGGTTGGAATGCAATAATAAACCATAACCAGGTATTCAATAGAATTTTTATTCCCTATTATGTGGCTTTTATGATCCCCAGTACAAACATTGTAAAACTAAAATAGCTATTTGTTTTTTTAGAGTATAAAGTAGCAGATTGCATTGTACATCAATTTCTGACAACCCATTATATACCCCAATTATTATAATAAGTCCCTCTTAAAACTCAAAAATGTACAACTGAGTCAGTTTTGATTTAAAAAAACATTTTACTGAAACTTTTGAAATTAAATGGATTGAATAATTTCTAAAATATAGAGGCATGTAAGCAGTAATTGACAACAATGACATCAAGTGCTGATAATGCCATCCACGGTAATGATCAGTAATTATGTAGCCGACTGGTACGACTACCTATCTGAAAAAAATTCAGTTCTCATAGTGACTCGTTGTTTTCGGTACACTTGAACCCAGTTAAATTCAAATGACCCTGATTTATTAATATAAGAATCAAACTGAATTAATTGGTGCATGAAGGTCACTTTGAACACAGTAGGTAGTAATACCAAAATGTTGTAATAACCAATTATTGTGGAAACCATATCAAAATATACATCATTTCCTGAATTTTTTAGTTTTAGTTTTAAAAAATTAGATAAAGATTATCAATATGTCAAGGTGAAAAGATTTGGTAAAAGTACAGATTTTGTTTGATCTCAACACCAACATGATTAATTCAAGCGGAAAACCTACAAGAAGTAATCGTGAATCCTTTAATAATAATAATAGTAATAACCCGTGGGTAGTACCTACTGGTGCACTATCGGGCGCTTTCCCAGTTGGTGGATAGGGAAGGGCATTTCAGATATAGAAGGTGAATACCTCGGAGCGAACCAAAACCAGTTAGTTTCAGGACACGTCGGTCTCCATGTAGGAATCTCCTAGCCGTAGGTCAAAAATGCGACAATCATGATATCGAATTGTAAAACTAGATAACCTGAGGTCAGTAGAATCCCATAATGCTTGTGTACCTAGTGCATCGGCTGACTGCTCCACTGATTCTGGGGAGAGCAATAACTCGATTTCAAATTCCGGGACCATGAATCGTAAGATAAATCGATATTGCAACACCTCAAACTCTTATCGTGTTCCAGATGGTGCTAGATGGGCTTGTTCGAAAAATGATTCACCTTCTCCTTCGGTAAGCGGTAGGCGCTGCGTGACACCGAGTAGGGCTTATGGAAGAAACAACATCGATACTCCTTGATATCCGGCTTCTGTTGTTTCTGGAGTGGGGCAGCTCGGCACATCTACGACTAGAAAATCCGGAAAGTCCAGCAAGCGGATGAACTGAACTATCGAGCCAAGCTTATTCATTATACGCTCCTACTTCCTAAGGCACTTGCTGAATTTGATAGCACAAATCCAAAACACCGGCTAAAATTACCCAGTCTGAGAACCTATATGAAAACACCAACAGCATACTAGCAGCTGTGAACCTACTACTGCAGAACCATGTTTAATACTGCCAAGCACTGGGACACTCTCATTTATTATGGATTGGTGACAGTGATGCTTCGAAGTAACAATCACCAAATCCAATTCCCAAAGAACAATAGGGGTAAGGATTACAAACAGCTCAAGCCTTGGTGGCAACGGCTTGAGAAATTTTTATCGACCTGTTCCGATTTTTAAATATATACCTCATATCTTTATTCCTTAATACCCGCATGACGCCACTTCCAATTATCCAGCCCTGACGATAAGACAATTGACATCTGCCAACTACCGCTTTCATTTTAGGAACGCAGCCTCACCTTTTCGGTATCATCCGTCTTGATTAACTGACAAGAAAACATATTTGTATTCTGTGTAAAATTTAATTTTTTTAAAATCGCAGAGCGCTTTGGGCTATTAAGCCATCTTCGACAACACATTGACGTCACGAAGTAAAATATCTTAAGATATTCACCTTGATTAACTGAAACCAGCTTATTTTTTCAAGTAAATTCACATGCCAATGCAAGCACCAAAATCTAAATTGTTACAGTAACTAATAGCATGAAGAATGATTGAAAAAATTATGAAAGACTCCAATGAGATTTTTGTACTTGCATACTTTTTCTCAATTTGTGGATCGTTGGTTCAGTGCTGCTTAAAGCTGAACGCATGTGTGCAGTGGCATCCAAACGATTTCGGTGTTAGTTTTTAATAATCAAAAGTGCCTAAAGCCCCTGATCGCATAGATATGCGGTCGAAAAAAAAATTAGGTAACAAAAAGAGCAATGTTTCCAAGTTTCGGTGTAGACATATCCTTTTGACTCCAGACAACTTCAAGAGTAATGCCTGATTCAAATGTGCTAGGGTGATTCCAAATGTTTTGTTTTATCCCTGGTCTGGTAGACAAAGTTACGGAGATAACGCTATAGGTTACTCAGTAAAAAATTGCATTTTTTTAACTGCAGACTGCCCAATTGAAGGAGCTTCTCCAAATGCTATTTATGATTAATGTGTAGTGGAAATTAAATCACCAATGTTGAAAAGAACAAGAAAAACTTATTTTGATGAAGCAGGTAATATTGGTTCAAAATGTTTACATCAGATTCAAATGCACATGCACCTCACTGGTAAAAAAGCGATATTTGTTAGAGCTGATCCGGACTTTAAATCAATAAAATAATTTCTATTAAAACATATTATAATATACGCCAGTTTTGTTGTTTTCGGAGAAGCTACTGATCTACTGAAAAGATCACCTTTTTTTTGGAAAAAAGCAGGATTTAATGAAATTTCATTTGTGAAGAACTGACCCATCATTTTATTAAATAATTTTGAACATTAATAACACCACAAGCTATAAGAACAATATTATCCACATATTTAAAAAAAATTTGATTAATACAAGCGTGTGCATGGTTTTCAATAACCCTCTCAATATGGACTCACAACGTATTGTATGAGGTAATTTATAACAAATTGATTGAAGAAAAATGAAATCCTAAGAATACACAAACAAAGTATGTTGACTTATCAGTAAATGCTTTGAGTCTTTTTATGCTTTTCTGACATTGCTTCCGTTTTTTTTTGTATCCTTATTAATAGAAATAAATGTTTTTTTAGATGTTTTAATCGTAGAACTTTTACATTCTGGAAGAGTACAATATTTATAGCTTTTTTACTCTGTTTAGAATTTGCTGAAACGTATAATAAAAAATAATAAGCATATAAGCAAACAAAATCTAAGTACTTAGTCATCTAACCGAAAACCGATCGGCGCGGTATCCGCTCTCTGAACGAGAGATTTCATATGCTATGACGTCACTCCTGAAATTCGGAGAGGAGGGCTGTTTAATGTTTATAATTTTTTTTAGGCGACTTAGAGCCTCAAAATGATGTGCTCTTCCTGATGGTCAAATAAAAAAAAATGTAAATGAACCCATTGTGTATACCTCTGAATGCACAAAACAGGCTTATACAGAGCAAAGCAGAATGCTAGCGTTATACCCCCAACATGACTTGTCTTATTTGTACCGTCCTAATTCTAAATAGAGATGGATAAAGGGTCCTTCGTTTGGATGAACTTTTAAGAGCAGACATCTTTTGGTAGACCGATGGTTCAGAAACAACCTCAGGCTCTGGTGCAGGTTTATACAGGGGCAGACCTTGGATAGACATTTCAATCTCTCTCTTACGCCGTTACTTCATGTGTGGAGATATTGGAGCAAACCAATCACACACATGAAGCAATTAAAATTTTCTCTCGAAGCCAAACGAAATCAAAAGCTTTCAGCTCCTACCGTATAACGTAGGAATTGGTATTGCATGGGCAGCCAAAAAAGAGTCGCCCCAATAGGAGAACTCAAAAGAGTATCGCTGGTCTGGATCCCTGGCGACTTCTACTACTTCCGATGTACTGAAGTTAGAATTGAGCAGGGATTACTAGATTGTTTGGGTTGTGGTTTTAAAAAAGTAAAGTAAGTAGAAGTTTTTATTAAACAAGCTGGATCTTTGAAAGATATTATTTTTCTTGACGTGACATTTTTTTGGAGCAGAATCTGATGGTCAGAATTTTCTAAAGCAAGGAATGTGGTAGTTTTTAATGTTTTGAAAAAGATTGAATAGTCTGGGAAGAGGAAGAATGATGACGGGTTCAATTCGTTTGTTTTCGTTTTATGTCCAATGATAGTACTTAGTTGTGCTTTGCAAGCTGAGTCATAAATCAGAGCTTATCTCACTTCTGATTAGGTTATTATACAGGGTGTACCAATCTTACGACAAACTTTGGTATATGGGTTGTTTTAAGAGATATCAAAAAATGTTATCAACAAAAATAGTAGATGGGCTGAAGGTCCATATTTTGAAATTATATCGAACTATACAGAGTGCTTCATAACTCCGTTACAAACCAAACATATGATTTTTCAAATGGGAACCCCTATATATTATACCGAATTCGGATTGGTTACATTTTTTTGAAGCTTTTGATAGGTTTTGCCACGTTATACAGAGTACTTCAAAAGATATGTACACGTTTATGTGAAAATCGTAGGTAAATCAACGCTTTGTATCTTGTTGTACATAGGAGAAAAACAATTTATTTTTCCAAACAAAGCTCCGTAACATGATAAAATAGGGTGAACGGAAACTCGAACCAGTCATTTTATTTCCTCTTTCAAATGGAACACCCTGTATTTAATAGCAAAAATAGAATCTTCGACTATGTAACTTTAATTTTTGTCAAGCATTCCCTATACCCAAAGCTTATAAAAACAGAGTTATCTGGTAATATTTATTGTAAACTATTATTATTGACCTATTATGTGAATGCAATAAACGTTGTAAGTAACGAAAAATCCTAATTAATGATAAATTTTAATGAATAATTCATTCTAAACAAAACTAGCTACCAAGAGTATAATTCTGACAGTAATATTAAGCTGAAGGTTCAAAGGTTCACCGTTAACGTCAATGCAATGCTGTAAGAGGGGGCCCAACTGATTGGCCAGCTCGGTCACCCGATTTAACAAAAGTATATTTATTTTTTTCGGGTCTTGTAAGGAATAAGTTTATAAAATCCCTGGCTGTTAGAGATGACATGAAAAGGATAATTAGTGCGGCATTTCGATCTGCTTACGTTGATATGCTGAGAAATGTTAGTCAATCATTTGAACTATTCTGCAGCATTGCATTGATGTTAACGGTGAACATTATGAACCTCTAGTTTAATATTACGGTTGGGATTATACTTTTGGTGGCTAGTTTTTTTCAGAATAAATTGTTCATTAAAATTTATTATTAATTAGGATTTTTTCTACATACAACGTTTAATGCTTTCACATAATAGGTCAGTAGTTATATTTTACAATAAATATTACAAAATAACTGTGTTTTTATAAACTTCGGGTATAGGGAATGCCTGACAAAAATTTAAGTTACATAATCGAAGATTCTATTTTTGCTATAAAATACAGGGTTACAGGTTCGAGTTTCCGTTCACCCTGTATACAAGATAGAATATAATTGAAATTCAATAGGATACGGAGATATTGCATCATATCACAAAACTCTGGCAAAATACAATTGTTTTCATTAATTTACAACAAGCTACAGAGCGTTGATTTACCTACGATTTTCACATAAATGTGTCCATATCTTTTGAAGGACTCTGTATAACGTGGCAAAACCTTCTATCAAAAGCTTCAAAAACATGTAACCAATCAAAATTCGGTATAATATACAGGGGTTCCCATTTGAAAAATCATATGTTTAGTTTGTAACGGAGTTATCACTCTGTATAGTTCGATATAATTTCAAAATATGGACCTCCTTGTTAATAACATTTTTTGATATCTCTTGAAATAACCCAAATACCGAAGTATGTCGTAAGATTGGTACACCCTGTATATACAAATTGTAGTAAGTTTTTTCTGGATTGTTAGATCGTTTGCTATTATTTAAGATCAAAGCATTAAATGTAGACACACCAAATTCCACTTTTGTATAATATACTGAGACGTAATGTTTTCGTTTCATTCAGTGTTAGTAATTGATCTGACAGTTTCATTCAAAGTAGTTATTTGGAAATAACAAAAATGTTTACTCTCCTAGAGTATTTTGGAAACTGTGAGTAAAATTCAATAACATTCTACAGGTAATGATTCATTGCTTATTAAACACAGATAATAACAATTTTATGAATCTGGATTATGAATTATTATTCTGCTAATATGAAAATCAACTGAACATTTCAACATATGGTTGAAAAATGGAATAAATAATATAAGATAATTATGTTTTTTTTTCCTGCGGGCGTAGAAAAAGTATAGTAAGCACCTAGTGTCGAAAACATCTTCAGTTACTCGTTCCATGAGAAAACTCGTGACTGACGTAAAGTTTTTGACGCCTATAAGGCCTTCACCGATATTGATGATCAGATATTGTCATGTGCATTTTTTTTGGTTTGTTAGGCACAGGGTCGGGCCCGGGCCGCAGAAAGGAGCTGCCGCCTGGGCCTAACAAAACAAAAATACGCAAGAAGACGAAGAAGTGGCAGAGGAATCAACACCTCGCTCATTGGAATGCTCTGCAGGGTCCAAGACAATCCAAACTTCTACTGAAGGGATGACTGATGGACACGCTAGGGCAGCTACTGAACCACCAAGGAGTATGCAAAAGAAGATAGCAGGACTCCTAACAGGGCACTGCTGTATGAGAAAACACCCCCACAACTTAGGAGTAGAGGAAAGTTCCCTATGTAGGGAATGCGGCATGACTAACGAAACGTCAGTCCATGTTCTCTTAGAGTGTCCACAATGGGCTGTACTACGCAGGCGAATCTACGGAGTCCCTGTTATGGCCCCTGGAGATACAAGCAGACATCCACTGCAAAAGGTTGTGGCCTTTATTGAAGGGCTCGGCTTCGTGGATGTCTAGGTAGCAGGAATGGCACAATGGGCCCGCCAGTGGCCTCAGTGCCGGAACCTTGGCTTACGTTTGTCCAGGACAAGGCTTGCCTGCAAATTTAGTAGTAGTAGTAGTTGTCATGTGCAGCTTCTTCGCGCATACAACTGCAACTTCTAGACTTTAGTGGGTTCTTTTTATGTGAAACGGAGTCTACTTAAAGCACCTTCTAAACTAGCAATATGTTTAGCGCAATATGTGGCTGCAATATTGGCAACTATAGTCCAGCCAGCATGACAATATTTTAATTGTAGCATATGGCTCTGCCATATTCAGATTGCGAAAAAGCTTTTGGAACCATGCGAGTTACACAAGTATGACAATGAAAATATGAAAAAAACAGCTTGGAAAGGGGAGAAAGAATAATGATGCGTGGTCATCGAGGGCGTGTACTTAGTTTCAGAGGCTGGCCGAATGTTCATTGCCCCCTATTTTAACCGCTGCAAGAAGCGCAGATTAATTTGTGCAAATGAAATTTTTGTCTCGTTATCGTAGACTTTTTTTCGAGCTCATGCACTATTAGGTAAAACTAAACACTTTCATCCGGCAGCATTGGCCTTTACAGAGAGAATTCACTATTTGGTGGTATGTTCCCAGCATGGAAGGAGTGAGGGTGTGAAAGAAATAAAAAATACAATCGTAATTACGTAACCTGTACATCTTGGAATTCATTTTTGTCAACTTGATCGTTTCTGACTCAATAGTGCATGAGTTCCATAAAAAGTCAACGATAACGAGACAAAAATATCATTTGTACAAATTAATCTGCGCTTCTGGCAACAGCGGTTGAAAACGGGGAGCAATGAACATTCGGCCAGCCTCTGGAACTAAGTACACACCCTCGATAACACGATAACCCCGCACAATTCTTATTTCTCTCTCTTTCAAGCTGTTTTTCTCATATTTTCCTTGTCGTACTTGTGTAATTCGCATGGTTCCAAAAGCTTTTTCGCAATCTGTATATCTCGGCAATATTGTTTGCAACACTATGGCCCATTGATGGCTATACAATCGTGCAAAAATGGCTGACGAAATCATTCGCATCGCCGCGACTTATATTTTTTTTAAACACAAAGTGAAGAAAAAAGAAGAGTAGATGTGTATTCAATCTTAGGCGTAAAACTTTATATTACCTAAGTCTAGAAATAAGTCTTGAAAACAAGTTAAAGCTACCATTTCACTAGTTTATCACCAACACTACCGGTTTCCTTCTTTTTCACCTCATTCTTCGCATAAGTTCTCAAGTTTCTGAATTTTTTGTAGGCATCATCACTTGATAAACCAAATCCTCCGGCGATAACTGCCTATCCTTTTTTTTATCATTTCTGTCTTTATAAATTCCGGTTTCCACATTCTATAACTCGGGATCTAAATGTATTTCATTAATAAACTCAATAATCTTCACGTTCGACCAAGTATTAGTCATTTTATATACTATAACCTCAAACATTTTCATAACAACAACAACAACAAACGAACACCAAAACAAAGTAAAATTGCAGAGTATTTTCGCTGGCCAAGCGATCGTCTGGCAACTCTTTCTGCCACCAATTAAATGCATAGGCAACACAAAACATTAGCTTTATGGCTGGGACACACTGAAAGTAGTGTCAATATATTATCTAGTCTGGCTGTTATTGCTGGCCATGTTGCCAGCCACTGTATTGCAGCTACATACTGCACTAAAAATATTGCCTGCTTAGAAGCACCTTAATTAATATACTCAATACTGATAAATAAGATGCAATAAAATACATACGTCTCACCCAATTTCATAATTTCTGGAAACTAATTAAACAATTTTCTGAATATTGTACTAAAATCTATTTATCGGTATTAGTATAAACTATAAATTGATAATAAGTTTATCACTATCAAGAAACAACTGAGATGAGATCATAAATATGTAGAATGATCGAGAAGCAATGACTCATACCATAACCATTTATAGTATTGTTTCCCTGTCTGACAACGTACATCATTAAATAGAAATAAATTCCTATAGTTTCAGTCGGTTTCAATGAAATAGAAGTAGAAATCACAAATTTATTATTCTAGCTTATTTTAAGTGGAAATAAAGGAAATAAATAATTATACTTAGTTTAAGAAAACTAAAAAACTCGCTTTATAGGAAATCAAACTAAAACGTGAAAAATAACGTTTATAATAATTAATGTCATTGTAGTAAAAACGTGAGGTGCTTTGTACTACATTTATACATTAACATTGCGGAATAGAACTAGTAGGAAATTATAACAATTGATATCGAGCCCCCCACGCTATTACCATAATGACATTAAGTTTTTTAGTTTTTTAAGTATAATTTTTTTCACTTTCTAATTCCATTTGGGATTTTTTAATTTTTTTCTTATACTCGGTGCCAGAGCCATGTTTTCTTAATGGAACACCCTTTAGTTTACTATACAGGGACCGGAAAACCTCAGTCGTAGCTCTATAACTTTCATTGTATATAACTTACATATTCATTTAAAAGGTGTATGGAAATGGATAAATCAAACATTTTAAAATTATGTTTATGTATACAGGGTGGTCCATTAGTATACAGAACAAATGACATAAGTACCTACTTTTTTTCAAATGTAACGCCATACTTTTTTTACATTTTAGGAACCGAAATAGTACGTACTGTACACTCTCAAATTTTGTTTGTAAAATTCCCTGCTATCTCGGAGGAAACCACCTTTTTCCAAAAAAATTGAATTTGCACATACCTTTTCAAAAAATCACAACTTTATAAGATTAAAAGCTGAAGCTAACTGTATAAACCCTCACTTCGTGGAATCTACTCATCATATGGTTTTAAATGAAAACTAACTATTTTTAAATGACTCCACAATATATTCGTAAAAATCTGTAAATTGCAAGTAAATTGACAATTGTTTCGATATAAATATCATCATCATCATTCTGATTGTCAATTTACTTGCAATTTACAGATTTTTACGAATATATTGTGGAGTCATTTAAAAACAGTTAGTTTTCATTTAAAACCATATAAAAGCTGAAGCTTCAAAATTACCGATGTACAAAGACAAAGTCCCAAAAAAAAGAAAAGTTATTTCAGTTTTTTCAAATGGGATACCCTGTGTAAATATTCATCAATGGCTACTTAAATTTATTCCCTTCAACTTTGCGATTTCCTCAGTTATCTGAAAAAAACACATTTTTGTTAAAAATCTAAGTAGATAATCGATCAATATTCTTCATGAAGAATATTTTTGTTTTCAAGACACCAATTTTACATGTTTTTAATATTAATAAAAGGCCATTATTAACAAAAATTCTAGTTTATTTGAAAATTCTCCAGTTTTATTCTATAAAAGGTGCTCGAAATGTTATTTTCTCTTATAGGTACACATAAATGTACTCGTTCGTTAAATGATAAAATGATGCCGATATGTTCCTTATCATCTGAGGTGTAATAGATCTGAATTGACTGTTTTACAGCTAGAGAAAGTTTCCAACCCAAACGTATGAATGAGTATGAGCCTACTCAAATTTTTAACAAAAATGTGTTTTTTTCAGATAACTTTTAAACGACGGTAATTAGGTAATGAGAGTGAATGGCAAAGTTGGAATGGATAAATTTAAGTAGCCATTGATGAATATTTACACAGGGTGTCCCATTTGAAAAAGCTGAAATAACTTCCATTTAAGTTATTGGAATGCAAAATTCACTCAAGACCATCCTGTACAGAATAAAAATTTTAAACTGAGTTTAAAAAAATCTTCAGTCCTTTGTCTTTCTATATTGGTAATTTCAAAGCTTTAGCTTCTAAGCATCTAAGGTTTCGAAGTAATCGATCCTACAATAAAGAATTATTAAAAAATTGATAATTTAGAAATAATTTGAGTAGTTATCTTTCACGTATAGTTTTTGGTTTCCTTCATAGCGGAACCATATCTTCTTCATCGGAAGATTCAAATATTGGAAGATCATATAAATCCATTTTAAAATAATAAATAGACTCTCTCACGACAGCAAAAGTTATCAATAATTAAAAATTAGCTGAAATCCAATAACAACACTTTTCGTTAAATTTTAAGGTTAACGAAGAAAAACATCACATATGACAGGGAATGACAAGAGATATCAATTTATATGAACTACTTTCACGTTACTTCGAGAATTGCTATACCCGTGTAAAAAAAGCATCGTAAAACCAACTAGTTTTATACTAGGTATAAATTCTGGTATAATTTTATCCCCAGAATAACTATATAACTATACTGTTATTTATATTAGGTATAGTTATTCTGGAAATAAAGTTATACCAGAATTTATACCTAGAATAAAACTAGTTGGTTTTACGATGCTTTTTTTACACCGGTATAGCAATTCTTGGAGTAAGAATTGCTATACCGGTGTAAAAAAGCATCGTAAAACCAACTAGTTTTATTCTAGGTATAAATTCTGGTATTACTTTATTCCCAGAATAACTATACCTAGTATAAATATCTCTTGTAAAACCGGCAAAAATCGAGTCCGAAGAATTCGGTTCCAAACATGCCATGCAGATGGAGCTAATAAAAGCATGTTCAACAATAATAATTATAATATATATTTACTTGTTGATTTTTTTCCAATGCTGAAGTTGAGCAAAAGTAGATTTCAAGTGGGTCAATTTCCCCGACTGGTTAAATTATTCATTATTTGGGAGTAGATATTAAATATTAATTAGGAAATTCCGTCACCCACATGTTGATCCAAGATATACGATGTGAAACAGCCAAATACATTATTAACAAATGGTCAGTATTACTTATTAGGTTTATAGTGTAATTTTGATGTTAATTTTTGTACGCAATAAATCAGAAAACACTTAGGGCCGGTTTTACAAGAGAGATTTATACTAGGTATAGTTAGTTATTCTGGGTATAAAGTTATATTAGAATTTATACCTAGAATAAAATTAGTTGGTTTTACGATGCTTTTTTACATCGGTATAGCAATTCCTACTCCAATAATTGCTATACCGATGTAAAAAAGCATCGTAAAACCAACTAATTTTATTCTAGGTATTAATTCTGATATAACTTTATACCCAGAATAACTATACCTAGTATAAATCTCTCTTGTGAAACCGGCCCTTAATAGGTATTTCCGACACAGTTGAAGATAGTTGTAGGACATAGTACATGAATTATTTCTAGAATTGTTTGAAGAATCCAATATACAGGGGGTTGCATTTAAAAGAAGAAAGTTGGCATTGGCCACTATCATAATGACCTTTATAATACACATTTAAAAATACAAATCGACGTATCCAAGCGTTTTTCCCAACACGCTCTCATTTATTCGATACCGAATTTATTCCATTTGGCAGTTCCACGCTGTATTCAAAAAGCTTTAAAAACGATAAAAATATCAATTAAGACCAATTTCCTTTATTATCTGTTAATACTTCACGTTAGAGTGAAAGAAAACCGTTGAAATAACACAAAACAACTACCGATGCATTCAAGGTTGACTGTATTATAAAAACTTGGGTACACTTGTACCGAAGCAAAGTATTATTTACAAGTATGCTGGCGGTAAAGATAAAAATAAAATCGTTAGTCTGTGAGCAAGGATCCTTAAATATTAGGACCTCCTGCCAAACGGTGTTAATTTTAGAAGTCAACATTTATTTTAAGTCTTGTGTGTAATGAAATAATGGATAACCCCCTAATTAAAATGTATGGAAAAGAGGGTTAGATTAAAACGGCTAATGCCTTTGTAAGAGAATTATTATATTAATCTAGATTTAAAATTAGTCTAATAAATTGATTAATTAAATGATTGACTTCACTTTGTACACTGATAAGTTCACCATTTTAAGCTCCCCTTGTATCCTACTGATTGTTATAAATTCATAACATTACTTCAACAGTTTAGTTTCAAACTAGGAGGGAAACAAAAACAGTTGAAATTTAGATTCTTTTTTTGTGTGAATACAGTGAAATAAGTAATTTAAGAAAAGAAATCTCCTATCGGCTGTAGGTTGAAATATCGGGAAGATTTCTGCACCTGTAGGGTCGACGCAAGCAGTCTCACCACCCTGGTCAAAAATGTTCAATGTTTATAACAAAGAGAGATAAACATAAACCTTTCCCAATCATAGCTGTAAAATGAGACGGGAGCAGAAAATTGATATTAAAATTGTTGAAGTTACGAAGTAAGCATGACAAGTCCATACCGTATCCGCACTGGAAGTTGATCATATTTTTATTATTCCTTATCATTATCTAAAACCCCAAATATAAAAGTAATATAAAGTAAATAAAAGTAAAAGTAAAAAATAAAAGTAAATATAAAGTAATAATAATCATAATATAAGTCAACAGTAATTACACAAGTGGTGGAAATTTTTTGATAATTTTAACTATATGCACGAATCTTTGTTGCTATAGAAATCTCACGAGTGGACGAAGTCCACGAGTGGGATTTCCTAATAGCAATAAAGACTAATTTAGTTGAAATTATTAAAAAAAAAATTATTACCACGAATGTTAATTGGCGTGATTATGTTTTAAGCAATTTAGCAAAATGCAAATATGTAAGTATCTATATGTCATACTAGTTCATTATTGTGTTTTTATTGCTTAGTTACCAACTATCTAATGTGCGGGCATAAAGAGGAATAATTTTTTGTTCAACTTATTTAATAACCATGTCGTAAGCTTCTTTAGACTTTTTTGGTAACAGATTTACAGTTGCTTTCTTTGCTTTTTCAATAATTTCGTCAGGAATTCCAATATCTCCGTTCATTTTGACTTCTAACTTTGACACATATAAAATTTATTGTGATAATATGACATTTACGTTTGTCAACATTTACCTATTTATTCAAACCGGATTTTTTAAAACACTGATTTGTATTGAGATTGGATTGCAATAACGAACTAGTATGACATAAAAGTTTGTATGTACCGCAGGCATAAACATATGTGTATACCCTCGGACGACTTACAAACCCTCGGGCCAGCGGCCCTCGGCTTCGTAAGACGTCGCCCTCAGGGCATAAACATCTATTTATACCCTTGGTACATAAATAACTATTATTGAACAGGTCAACTATCAGCAAATTTTCAACGTCAAATAAAAATGACACTGACAAATGTCCGGTACCCAATGGCTTACGCATTCATTCAAACGAAGATCCAATCAAACAGCGTGAAAAAATTATCAACAGTAATACCACTAGTCCTGAGGGTGTAGAGGCCTACCAGGCGCGTCCCCGGGTGGCGGATAGGGGAACGGTCAGGAGTGGAGACATCTATGTCAAAACTTCTGATTAGTGGCAGCCATAAGTAGGGTGAGAGGAAGTAAAACTCCTCAAAAGCCTTTGCGAAAGCTGTCGCCGCGGACCAACTCTCCCAAGTGAAGGTGTAAAGGTACCGTGCCGATGTACTGAATGGTCACGGGGAATGTGGCCTCGAACGGTCCCCTGGGGGCACCAGGCGAAACCCCCTTGTATTCAGCCTTACCTTCTCATGCGGGGCTCTGAGGAGGTGGACAAGAATTTCCCTAGCTTCTCGTGGGATTTTTATGGATACACCAAAAAAACCAAACCAACCAGGCACCACTGAGACGACCAGCGACGACAAGGCTGAAGAAGCCGTCATCGCTAGCACGTCCTCGGAGGTGACTAAAGAAGGCGGCCAACGGAAGGCGAGCTTTAAAGCGAACTCGCTGGAAGATGTGGACCGTATGTCGGAGGAGGATCTTCGCGGAGCAAGGCTAGCGGGAGCATCCAGGAAAAGGTTGCAGACTCTGATGAAGGAGGGCCTTAATTACACTGAAGCCAAAAAGGCTGTAATTAAGGAGAACTTCACAAAGTCGCTCCTACCAAAGAAAAATAAAGAAGAGGCAGGCGAGCACCCGTCCAAAGCCAAAGTTGAGGCGAAAAAGCGCCCTTCGGAGGTTACGGAAGAGGTGAAAAAGCGCCCAAGATCACAAGGGACAACCCCCCCACAGGCAAGACCCGCGACGAAGAGACCCAGAACGGAGGATAAACCGTCCTTCCGGGATGCGGCCTCGTCAGAGAGGGTAGCCATAGTGGAGGAAGGTTATCCTAAAAATCAGATGGAGTCGGATAGGCTCAAAGCTCTCCAGAACTCCATCATGAAGGCATACGAGGAGGTGGCAGATGACGGACCACAAGTGAGATTCGTCAAATGCACACAGAAGCCCGGGTACCTTCTAGTAACATGCGCGGACGTGGCGAGCGCTGACTGGTTGGAGGGAGTAGTTCCTTCGTTGGTTCCCTGGGACAATGCAAGTCTCAGGACCCTTCGGGGGGACAGCCTACCGAGACCGGCAGCTGCCTGCTATGTTTATGTCCCAGATGAGGATGGCGTGAGACTGGAGGGTGAACGGATCCTAAACAGGCTGAAGGTGAGCAACCGGAAGCTAAAAACATCCCTCTGGACCATTTGGGGAAACACCCCGATGGAAAAGGGGCAAATGTGGACCTTCTCCATGGATGAGGAATCCCTGGAGGAGATCAAAAGGCTGGACATGAGTCCTTACTTTGGAATGGGCCGGATTAATTTCAAGGTCAAGGAGCGAGGACCCAAGTCCAAAGGTGCAGTGGAGAACAAGGCTTCAAAACCAGGAACCTCCACCGGCACAACCACCAAAGCGCCTTCCCCACAGGCGGTAAGACCACAACTGAGGGGAAAAGGACCGGTGCAGAAGAAGGGGAAGAAGAAGGGAGGATCTTCTACAGAGGTTAGACCTGGGAAAGCCGACCCACAAAGTGGCACAAGCCCTCTCAAAAGACCGTCATTGGTCAGAGAGGAGGCTGAAGCCATGGAGCTGGGGGAGCCAACCAAGGTCACAGAGCCCATAGAAGACTCCTCGTCTTCAACCTAGAGGACAGCGTAAGGTTCCTGCAGGCCAACCTTCAACACGCCAAGGCAGCTAGTGCCGTGTTGTGTCGAAGGTGGGAGAAAGAAGGCATAGACGTAGCCCTTCTGCAGGAACCATGGGTACATGGAAGGACCATAGCAGGCCTCAAACCACAAACAGGTACGTTACTCTATCATAAGCCAGCATTAAGGCCAAGAGCATGTATAATACATAGTGAAAGGGTTAATTGTGTACTAATCTCGGGGTTATGCTCTGGGGATTTTGTTATAGGAGTCCTTTCATACCAAACCGAGGGCGGGACGAAGAGTGTAGTCGTCTGTTCTGCCTACTGTCCGGGAGAAGAGCCAGCATGCCCTCCACAGGTACTGAAGGCTGCAGTAGACTATTGCCGAGAGAGGGACATGCAGCTTATATTAGGATGCGATGCCAACGCCCACCATACCATCTGGGCCAGCACGGACATCAATAAAAGAGGTGAGTCATTTTATGAATTCATACTTAGGGAAGGGTTATTCATTGCCAATAAAGGTACTGAGCCTACTTTTGTCACGGCAGTTAGGAAAGAGGTATTAGACCTGACCTTGAGTACCAGCAGAATAAGTGATAACATAGTAGCTTGGCGGGTTTCACAGGAACCATCATGTTCCGACCACAGGCATATAAGATTCGATCTTGAGTCACCACCCCTAATAATGAGTAAGTTCAGAAATCCAAGAGAGACGAACTGGGAAGGATACAATAAATCCCTCAGAGAGTCACTTGAGGAAGGGACAGTCACTATAAAAGGGAGAGAAAGCCTAGAAGTGGCAGTTGATCAGGTTAATGAGGCAATCTTGAATGCCTACCGAGAAAACTGCCCAGAACGAACAAGGCAACGCAAAAGGAACACAGTTTGGTGGAACAATTACCTAGAGGGATTAAGAACCGAGGTAAGAAGGTTATTTAATAGAGCCAAACTCAACCAAAACTGGGACCTATACAGGAGTAAGCTCACTCTATACAATAAGGAGATCCGGAAGGCCAAAAGGGACTCATGGAGAAGATTCTGTGAGGAGGTTCTAGAGACCACAGAATGCTCCCGAATCCACAAAGTTTTGTCCAAGGATGGCTCTAAAGACAAGGTGAGTCTCCTCAAGAAAACGGACGGAGACTATGCAGAAACGGCACAGGAAACCTTGGAGCTGTTGACAAAAGCACACTTTCCTGGAGCCACCATTGATCTGAGTATGCAGGAGGTAGTCAGCAATCCCCAAGAGGCAGGTAGACCCAGTAGGGAAGACTGGCAACTTGCCACTGACATTACAAGACCAGATAAGATAAGGTGGGCCATAGACGAATTCCAACCCTTTAAATCACCAGGGGAGGATGGAATCTATCCGGTACTACTGCAGAAAGGTAAAGAGGCATTAGCGCCACAACTAAGTAAGATCTTCAAGGCTAGCTTAGCTTTAAGGCATACTCCGGTAATATGGAGGAAGGTGAAGGTCATATACCTTCCGAAGGCAGGTAGAATTTCTGACCAAACGCCCCAGTCATATAGACCAATTAGCCTAACGTCCTTTCTGCTCAAGACTTTGGAAAAGCTAGTGGATAGGTACATAAAGGACAACGCTCTGAAAACTCGCCCTCTAAGCGAGAGTCAGTATGCGTATCAACAGGGTAAGTCAACAGACTTGGCTCTGGACGATTTAAATAGGCTACTGTCCAAGTCGATCGACGACAAGGAAATAGCAGTAGCTACTTTTCTGGATATAGAGGGAGCATTCAATAATGCTTCTCCAATATCTATAACAAGGTGTATGGAAAGAAGGGGGGTCGAACCCATCATCTGCGGGTGGCTTGCAGCTAATCTAGGGAATAGGATAATCACATCCACCCTGGGGGAGGCAACCATCACAGCGGGTGTGGAAAGGGGTTGTCCTCAAGGAGGCGTTTTATCGCCCCTTTTGTGGGCGATCCTAGTAGACACGCTTCTAGTACGGCTATCAGACAAAGGTATTCGGTGCCTGGGGTATGCGGACGATCTTGCCATCGTCATAAGAGGACGGTTTCCGGACACAGTATCGGAGCGCACCCAAATGGCGCTTGATATAGTGAGTGGCTGGTGTAGGGAGGAGGAACTAGCAGTGAACCCCTACAAAACTACACTGGTACCGTTTACAAAAAAGAGAAAATTGCAAGGACTACAAAAGCCGCAAATCAACGGAGTGGAGATTCCATTTGCGAATGAAGTTAAATACCTAGGGGTAATATTTGACCAGAAGCTCAATTGGAACTCCCACATTGAAAAAACCGCACATAAGGCCAGAATCGCTCTTGGAAGATGCAGGCAAATGTGTGGAAAGAATTGGGGATTAAATCCTAGCATGACCAAATGGTTATATACACAGGTTGTGAGGCCAATGATAACCTATGGATCAATTGTTTGGTGGCCCAGGACACTGCAGATCGGAGCGCAAAGGCAGCTAAGTGGTATTCAAAGGCAGGCCTGCTTGAGTATCACAGGGGCCATGAAGACGACTCCGACAGCGGCTCTGGAGGTGATACTAAACCTACCACCACTGCATATACTTATTCAAGGAAATGCAAGATCTGTTAGCCACAGATTATCACAGGGATCTTCTCCGATAAGCCAAGAACACGGTAAGGTCTACAAAGAACTATATGATGGAATAAAGGCAGATCCAATACTGGGAATGCCAAAGGATCAAATTGCCCCACAATATAGTTTTAAAAACGAATATACAATCGTAATTCCAGAGAGAAAGGACTGGGAAGCAGGGCCTCCCATAATGGCGAATCTCAACTGGTACACTGATGGCTCTAAAACAGACTCTGGAGTAGGAGCCGGAATATACGGGGTACAGGAGAAGATAGCGATCTCTCTAAGCCTAGGGAAACATGCCACTGTCTTTCAGGCAGAGGTAATAGCGGTGCAATGCTGTGCAGAGGAGTTGATAAGACGGGAGGTGAATAACCAAAGAATCGTCATCTACTCTGACAGCCAAGCAGCACTAAAGGCGATACGCTCATATAAGATAACATCGAATCTGGTGTGGGAATGTCGCAAGGCCCTCAACAGACTAGGTAGTCATAATAAAGTAACCCTAGCCTGGGTACCAGGCCACCAAGGAATAAAAGGCAATGAAAAGGCCGATGAATTAGCCAAGCAGGGAGCAGCGGAGGTCATGATAGGGCCAGAACCTTCCTGTGGAATTGCCAAATGCCTAAGTAAAGGAAGCATCCACAAATGGATAAACAACCAGGCGTTGAACTGGTGGTATGGAACCCCAGGACAAAGACACGCTAAACTATTCCTTAAAAGCCCTTCGGCCAAACTGTCACACGACCTACTACGCCAAAGTCGAGAAACGACGAGGATAATAGTGGGAATGCTCACAGGGCACTGTAGGCTAAGGAAACATATGCACACAATTGGACTAGCAGAAGACAGCCTATGCAGGTTCTGCCAGGAAGAAGAAGAAACCGCGGAGCACGTACTTTGTGAGTGTGAAGGCCTAGCAAGGTTGCGGTTTCACTTATTCGGGGAAGAAAAACCGAAGGCAGAGAGCTACGCAAAGGAGGCGGTAACCAGGCTATTAAGTCTAATAAAAAGAATAAAGCTGGATATCGAGCTCTAATATAGGGAGGACCACAATAGATCTGCAAAGGTCGCAGTGGGATAGGACAAGGAGCCACTCCAATTTTAATCTAATCTAATCTAATACCACTAGTGCTTCAAATTTTATCGATAATTTTTTCTTTTGAGTGGTGAAAATAAAAAAAATATGTGATAAAATTTGGAGAGCGAGTTGTGTTTGGGTTGATTATTTTTTTCATCAATTGTGGAGTGGAATTTTGTATTAAATGCTCAATATTCTAATGGGTGATGGCACTGAATCGGTTTGTGTTTATTTTTCAATAAACTTCGAAGCACTTTTAGTTGTCAATAATGACAATTTGACGTTTCAATGTAAACAAGGTATTATAACGAGGAAGCAGAATTATCAGTAATACCGAATGATTGGCTAGAATAATGTATTGCTATTGGTTAAAACCACCAAAATGTCAGATGTTGACAAGTGAAGAAAATAATTGCTGTAATTTGCTTCTAGCAAATTATCAGTAGTAATACCCCTAGGGTATAGATAATACTGAGATAATTTTGTCATAGAGAATGCTGAAAGCGTGTCGCTTGATATCTTTGAGCAACACGCTTGAAGGATTCTCTACGACAAAATTTTGAGTATTTATCAAGACCCGAGGAGTATTCGATAAGATAATTTTTTACTTTGTAGCTTTCAAAAAATTGATTGCCAATCTGATGTTTAATAATTTTCAATACAAACTTTATTAGTTTTAATCAAATAGTATTCATTCTTATTTAAAACTACAGTTGTGAAAAGTACAATTGGTAAATTAATTGAATCGTTAGATGCAATATCTTCGCGACATTTTTAATCCAGTTGTCAGTTTGAAGTTTAATTAATGTTTAATGAAAAGTAAACACCAAACTGAAAACACCACAGGTAGGGTATTATCGCTGTAATACAGCGGTGATTGGATGAAATTTGACACATGACTTGAAATTAAGTAATTTGATTGGTTACTATATTCAGTAAAAAATTATCAGTGTAATGCTATTGATCGATTTGAATTTTTTTCTCATCGCGATTGGCTGACAGGATCGTTTAAGAAATAATCATGGAATTTTTTTAATGTTTATTAGATGTTCATGGGTTCCACTCCTAAACAAAATTTAGTAGTAAATTGGTAACGACCAGGAAAGAGCAAGGCTTCATTACTAAACAAATAACGATAAATAAAATTAATGTGAGAAGTAATATCTAGAAAATTGGATATAAAAACATCTCATAAACACCAGTAGATTCTTGGACGTCAATATTTTAACGCTTCCAGTAAACTGTGGTATTTTATAAACAAAACTATAACTTTATTTAAAAAGTATCGTATAAATAACTTTCCATGGTTCATTGATGTTTGTTATTGACGTGAAAAAAACAAAACGTAAAACAGTTATTATTCGCCAATTTACCATTTATAGTCGGGTTTGGATAGTCAAGCGTATAGCCGAGAATTGCAGTCAGGTGAGATAATTCGCCGAGGTGCATATTACATTTTCTTGTTTATTTTTAGAAAAAATTACCAATCTTCGAATCGAAAATTGACTATTTTGGAGGGCAATTGTTTTTCGTCTGCAGAACTTTTTCTTCCGCTGTGCAGAAGATAAGTTTCATCTGCCTATCACTATCCATTCTCGATTATTATGATCACTAGTAACCAAACCACGTCTTCTATCTCCACACGTAAAATTCAGCGGATTCCGTGAATAATTAATTTTAACCCTTTCAGACCTATAGTACACTATGGTGTACATACTATTAATTAATTTATTATCATTATTATTTTGTTTGCAATTTACATTTTGGGACCATGTGGCATTTCTCATGTACATGTGTTTTAAAATACTGAGATGAGTGGCGACATCTAGTAGGTAAGAACACAACTAATCAGTCACCTGTTGAACATGGCCGACGAGAAATTAGATTTGCCTGGTAAGTGATCATTTATTGCATTTTTTTGCTGAAACTTTGAGCAATTTAATTGGAATTTTTGTATAATAAGTTACTAATTGATGAATATGTACTCTCGGATAAGTCTACAAAGCATGAAATACTATATTTGATGCTCAAATCTACGTTTTGAATGAATGTACAGTATCATGTACATTAGGTCCACGTAATAACTTGTGTATTATTTGGAATGTACATTATACTGCACATTAGGTCTTGTACCAACGGAATGTTATGACATTCGAATTTTATATATTCAAGGTCCATCAAGAGCACCTCCACAAAAAAGGCTAAGAAAAGAGCGTTATGACCTAAAAAATGATGCAGATATTCAAGATCTTTTAGAATTTATTCAAGATGACACTTCAGATATTGAAATTTGGTCGGATTATAGCAGCGATGATGACTATGTTCCACAACAAACCAAGAGAATTGGACAAAAAGAAACCGCTAAATTCGTTTTATCAGAATCCTCTAGCGAGTCTGAATTTGAAGAAAATCAACCAGAACTTGAAGAAAACATGAATAAGTCATCAACTCAAGCAAGCACTACGAAGAAAAAATCAAAGTCAACAATTTTTTGGATGCGAGAGGCGATTATTACTCCAGATACTACATTTTTGCAAGATTCAAATATTTACAGTCCACCACAAAGTTTAGATTCACCATTACAGTATTTTTTACGATATATTGGGGATGATGTATTTCAAGAAATGGCTCAGTATACCAATATGTATGCGCTTCAAAAAGGAATACCTTCTTTCAAGCTAACCAATCAACATGAAATGAAAACTCTCATAGCACTTCATATTGCCATCGGTTCCCTGAACAAGTTTCCAAAACTTAGAATATATTGGGATACGACTCTTGGTATCGGTCTATTTCTAGAAAATATGCCAAGAGACAGATTTTTTCAGCTCCGAACATGTTTGCATTTTGTTGATCTCCTTCGTTATCCTGAAAATTGCAAAGATAAGTTTTATAGAGTTCGTCCTTTGTTAGAAAGTGTTAGGAAAAGATGTTCTCAACTGATTTTAGAGGAAAACCTCTGCATCGACGAGCAAATGGTTCCTTTTACTGGTAATCTTAATATCAAACAATATGTGAAAGGAAAACCATATCCTTGGGGAATAAAAAATTTTTGTTTGTGTGGAAAAAGTGGAATCGCCTATGATTTCCTATTCTACCAAGGAAAAGAAACGGGGTTAGATGAGCAAAATTTGAACCAATATGGACTAGGTGGCAGTGTCGTCTTACATTTTGCGAACAGAATTCCTCCAAATAATCATAAACTCTTCTACGACAATTACTTTTCATCCTATGATGTTTTGAAAGTTCTGACAGAAAAAAAAATTTGGGCAGCATGTACCGTAAGACTGAATCGATTTCAAAATCCACCTGTGCTGTCTGACAAAGAAATAAAAAGAGAAAAAAGGGGTTTTACAGACGAAGTCAGGAGTGCAGATAATATTTCACTGGTAAAATGGTTAGACAATAAAACTGTTTGCATGGCTTCTAACTTCATTGGAAAAGGACAGGAAGATATTGCTAAAAGGTGGGACAAGAAATCTAATAAATACTTGAATATACCGAGGCCTGAAGTAATTGCAAAATACAATCACTCAATGGGAGGTGTTGACTTATTAGATCAAATGATTAGCACCTATAGAATTTTCATAAAATCACGGAAATGGACTTTGCGATTAATAATGCACATGATAGATTTTGCTCTAGCTAATTCATGGCTGGAATATAAAAGAGAATGTCAACTAAGAAATATTTCGAAAGATAAAGTAATTGATTTTCTTCACTTTCGCTTTGATGTAACCAATGGTCTCATAATGGCAGGTAGGCCTATTGAAAATGTAAGAAAAAGAGGAAGACCCAGCTCAGCTTGTGATCATACACCAACATCATCAAAAACTGTCAGGAGAGGAGAGAAAAGACCCATTGCCGATGTACAGTTTGATAATGTTGATCATATGCCCCTCTATGACAATAACAAGGAACCCACTAGATGTAAAATGGCACGTTGCAAACAGCGTAGTCATATTTTTTGTCAAAAATGTAAAGTTCACCTTTGCCTTGTAAAAAATCGCAATTGTTTCGTAAATTTTCATAAAAAATAAAGTCTTATAACGTAGAAAAAATTGTTTTGTGACCTTTTGTACATTCTAATGTACATATAGAAATCTACAACGGCAACTGTTGAGTCCAAATGGACTGTATAATGTACACACCATAATATTTTTATTAATAAAAAAAAAAAAAAAAATTTGTCACAGTACGATATTTTGTTGGATTAAAAAGCACTCGACAACAAGAAAAAAATTTTTTTGCAAAAAAATAAAAATCAGGTCTGAAAGGGTTAAAGCAGCAAATGGCAATTATTGTCACAGCCACTCTCGCATCGTGCCTTATCATACCTAGTGACCACAGCGGACAAAATGTGTTTACGGACGAAAAATACTTGACGTCAAAAATAAACGATTTTTTATCCTGAAAACATTATTTTGCACATTGGATATAATACGCAAATTTGACAATTTCTCATAGCTTCAGAAGTTGTGGGAAAAGTGGCATGAAACATAGCCAAAGTTACACTTCCCAAGCATTCCCAGGCACACCCAAAATGAATGTCATGTCATTTTCGAAAAATAATGCATCCAGTGTAATCAACTACATAGTAGGGTCGATGGAAAATTACAGAAATTTGATTCTGTTCCTGTTCCATCAACATCTGCTACAAAAAATGACTTATTGACAATAGCCGAACACCTGTATCCACAACTGCTCCCTTTTCACAATTCATTATAATTTCAAGTGGAAAATTCCATGCAAGGAACGTTTAAATTGATAGCTATTTATGCAACAAGTGTGTAAAGTAACCCTTTTTTGACGGTTGTGAATATTGGTAACGATCACAGATGTATCAAAATTTTGATAAAAATTCACTATCCACTTAGCACACTGGTGGGTGAAGTGATTTACTTATTTTCACTAGTGCGTGAAATGAAGAAATGAAGTAAACTTTATGAAGAATCTTTATGCTATCTTCTTGTAAGACTACTACATTATTTCTGCTCATATTTATGAATCTTCAACAAATTATCAACCGTTTTTATTATTTAAACTATAATTTTCTTTACCTACGACCCCCCCTGTAATCAGTCAATAACACACAGTCGGTATCAATGTAATGACGTCTATTACGCACTGTAAAAAAAACGCACAGCTGTAAAGTAAATCGCACGGCTTCCCTAACAACATCTTAGCAACTGTCAATAGACGTCTCCATTTTATTCAAAATTTAATATTTGAAAACATTAGATATGGCCACGTTTAACTATGAAAAGCCCAATGGGCTATGTATATGTATTGATTATAATTGAAAAATGTACTTTCGATTATCAACAATATATTAATAATGATAAAACGTTAGTTCTTCAATGTGCTTCTTTCATTGGTAATAGAGTAATAGAGATGGATTTTACCAAGCACCTCTAATGATGTAACTGTTATTTCTTATGCTTCTTATAAAAAATACAAGTACAAGTGGGTCGTAGGTAAAGTATAGTACGTAACTCGTGTTGTAGAGCATTTTACGCACTCACGGAATTACGCACTCGCCGCTACGCGGCATCGTGCGTAACTTTTCCATTCGTGCGTAAAATGCTCCTTACCACACACGTTACGTAATATACTATTAAATGCCATAACAAACCGTGGATATCGATTTTGTTAATAGCAAGTGAATATCATATCTACATTTTACAAATATTTCATTTGAACTTCACAAAATAAAACAACAAAATATTTGACAAATGAAGCAATGCTTGGAACAAAAGGTTTTTAATTCTTATAAATATCAATATTGAGAGTACAATCATTACAACAACTAGTTCAGTCAGTCAAAACAATCAATTGATTATAATTCCAAAAATTTTCAAATTTTGACGTAAGGTCGGGAATGGTATAAAAACAAACTATGAAATTTTGCAGCCTGTTCCGAAGTCCGGAACATTGTTAAAAATGCAATGAATGATAATTTGCTCAGTTCTTGAGAACAAAATTCCAAAAGTTCTGCAAAGTTGGAGTGGTGTTAAATATATTATTTTACATCACGTGTCAAATTTGCAACCAATTTAAGTGTACGGAACATTTTTTGTTATTAAAAATTAATGTTTTTCTTTATTAAACTAAAGGAAAACGTTCCAAAAGTTTTGCAAATTTGACAATTCTATCGGAAAAATATACCGAACGACTGTACAAATTTGCAACTTTTTACGTTGACCGGAACATGTTTATTTATAATTTTTTTTAATTCGTGGTCATTTTTTCGAGCAAGGCGGAACTTTATGCAATTTGCAAAAATGTAATTTTATTATTTTTTCACTTTCAAGAAAATTGCAAAAGTTGCGGATCGCGTATGAGGTTGCAAATTTGTAAATGCATCAGAATAGATGTTTTCAAAGTTTGCAACCAAGTTTCAAAACTTTTGTAATTATTCCGAGACCGCCTTGCTCGAAAAAATGACCACGAATTAAAAAAAAAAGGTAGAACGTGTCGCGGGACACACGGTAGGAACTTTAGTTCCTTTTAAGCAGAAGTTATGTAATACATCTGACGTTATAGATAAACAATTTGCATATTCTTTGGTGGTTGAGTAGTAAGCACACCAGACTCTCACGCGGTAGACCCGGGTTCGATTCCCCGCGAGGAATTTTTTTTATTGTTAATTTTATTTTTAAATAATCATTCTGCTTGATATTAATAAAGACAACAGGTAGACGTTTGAAATATTTAGCAGAATATTCATTATTATAGATAATGGTACGGTACCCTCCATGAGGGAGTCCGACTGGCAACATCTACTTATAACAGCATCGTATATTTAAAAAAGGAAACCGTAGCATTATACAAATTGGACATTCGTTTAACACAAAATTAGTGGAAACATAAAATTGAATTGTTAAATTTTTAATTTGAAGTTATATTACAGTTTATAGAAATTTTTATTTTCTAGATTTTTTCCTAAGTGGGTCGTAGAAAAAATATGCTGCTCGACTCGTGTAGATTGTCCATATCGCACTTGAACGATTGAGCACTCCGCCTACGGCGTCGTGCTCCATCTTCGTCCTCGTGCGATATGGCCATCATATCCACACTAGTTGCACAAACTACAATTTCTTTCAAAATATGCCCTTTTACATTTAAAAACTACCTGCCAAATGTCAAATCAATTTATCCATCCATTTTAAAGTTATCGAATTAAAACATTCAAGTTTTCAAAATTTCAACACCCTGTATTTCGAAAAGTAGCTAGACCCCTTAATCGCGCAAAAAAATTATGGAAATAATAGTAAAAATTTATCCGAACAAATTCAAGTAGATCACTAGCACTGCGAATACCAGCTTTGCATAGAATTTCAATATAGCATCGGTGGTTCAGTGGTTAGAATGCTCGCATTGCACGCGGGCGGCCCGGGTTCGAATCCGGGCAGGAGCATATTTATTATTATGAATCGCTGCTTCGTAAACGAGAGAGAGACTAAGGAGGCACAAGCACGCAAAAGCAAGGCACATAACGAAGCAATGTAACATAACGTAGCGTAACGTAACGCGTAACGGTCAGATCTTTTGCGTCGCGACCCCTGGTCTCTCAAACATAACCTGGCGTAAAGAACTAAAGTTCCAATTATAAATAAACATGTTCCGTTCAACGTAAAAAGTTGCAAATTTGTACAGTCGTTCGGTATAATTTTCCGATAGATCTGTCAAATTTGCAGAACTTTTGGAACGTTTTCCTTTAGTTTCATAAAGAAAAACATTAATTTTTAATAACAAAAAATGTTCTGTACACTTAGATTGGTTGCAAATTTAATACGTTATATGAAATATTATATCGAAAACTTCCCCAAGTTTGAAGAACTTTTGGGAATTTTTTCACGACCATACAGCAAAAATTAATTTAATTGCAATTTTAACAATGTTCCGGACTTCGGACAAGGTTGCAAAATGAGATTTATTGTCGTCTCAATGTACCATTTACTTGACCGAAGTTTGAAAACTTTTGGAATTATAGTTAAATTTTCGATTTCGAATGTCAATAATGACTGGATTAAACCGAAAAATATGGGTTTGGTCCTTTCCAGTACAGGTTTTGAAAAAGTTTGTCATAATAGTTCCGCATTTTTATTTTAAGCGTCAAGTGATATAGATTTGGCCATTTTTCAACTACAGATGCTGAAAAATTTTATGGTATTGCTTCCGTAACTCTAATTTGGGAATCAAGTAGCCTATTTACCTTCACCACAATCTACATCCATGGTTCTATTAAATTGCATGACAATTAAAGAAAATTATTCTAATAATAGTATATTAAGTACCAAGTGTCAAAAGCGTTACTTAAGTCACGAGTTTTCTGAGACACGATGGAGGGAAGCGGAACGAGTGCCTAATGAAACGAGTGACTAAAGATGTTTTTGACACTAGGTGCTTACTATACTTTTTTACGCCCGTAGGAAAGAAAAACAAAATTATATTATATCATTTTGATTGTATTCACAAGATGACCGACAATTATTGACGTGTTATTGAAAAATCTAATGACACAGAACTAAAAAATTATTACGGAATATTAAATATAGATTACAGAAGATACACTTCATGTGACGTTTAAGAAACAAAAGATAAACGAGATGTGACTTTTCGCTCTTTAAACACTAGTTATTTATGCAACTAGTGCAAAAAGTAAGTGTTAATTGCTCGTGACGTAAAATTGTCCAATAAGATAGTAAGGTCAAGTTGGACAACACGTTAAGTGCAATAAATGCTTTTTGCACCAGTTGTATACAATATTTTTTCTACGTTCATGTGAAAACCAAAAAATGTCTCTTTTAGGTTGCTAAAAATGTCGTTTCAATGTTTATGTTTGTCAAGACGACAAAACGCTGTAGTAAGATGACAGATGAGTGCAATAAAGTTTATATTGCACTAACACTAGAGCAGTGAAGAACTAGTTTTTTCACTAAATAGAGTTCAATTAAGTTTTGTTTTTTGCACAGACGTAAAAAAATTCATTCGTTTTAAAAGTACATACTTTTCTACTACGCACTGTAGTAGAAAAACTATATTGCTTGAAACGTAAATTTGTTGCCCACTGTAATTTTTAATAAATCTTTTAATATGATCTTTGTAATTTACTGAAGTGGTATGCAGAAAGTTTACCAATTTTCACCGCAATTCACACAGTTGCTAACTTGTTACACTATACTATTTTTGCAATGCAATAAGCAAGTTTTCTTGATCGAATGCATGCGCTGTTTTTTTAAATACTTATTCAACTGGTGAGGCTCATCTGAAGATGCTGTTAAATGCAATAGAACCAATAATAATTGAAATTTCAAGATAATCTTGGGGTCGTTAAAAAGTTTCGCGGCCATGATATACATACTATTTTTCGTGCAAGCGATATTTCAGTACCTTCCACTCCTCCTGAACTCAAAAGCGTTGTAAATTCGGCTATATTCACTAAAAAATAATCCTTGTCTTTGTAGTATTTTAGAAATGTCAATTTTGGAAGTGATATTCAAATTTGGATGTGACATTTAGATGTGACGTTTGGTTTCGCAGCCGTTGCTATGGGTAACGGCTGCGAAATTGAATCTCGCGGACTCCTGGTTTCAGAGCCGTTGCATTGGGTAACGGCCGCAAAACTGAATTTCGCGGACTCTGCTGAGGACGCGAAATACTGACTTTGTGTGCAATTGCACGGAAATAACTATTTTCGATACCTTTGAATATATATGTTAAAGATAAAAGAGAAAAAGGAGACTTTTGAATAGCACTATATGTAATAAAGAAGTGATCGAAATATTTACGCTTAACAAGATTTGATTAGGTAGGTAATCGGTTTATGCCACTGTAATCTTTTCAGTGCCGCCGGCTTCGTATTGCACATTCGCCAGGCAATCGCACTGCCATAGGATGTGCTCTGCAGTGTTTTTCCTAAAATAGGTGACATAATCTGCACATGGCTACTCTGTCATCTACATTAGCTTTGAGTGCGTGTTAATCTCACAGTTCCCTGTTAACATAACTACTACGGTTTTGTTAGTTTTCCCATGTTTGCTTATTTTGTCTGCCAGGAAAATAGTTTAATGTCCTCTAATGAACTGTTTCGCCTGTTGCTGTCCTGGTTAGATTACTCACCACTCTAGAGATTTTTGTGCCACCCACTTCCTAGTCGTGATATTTAGGTCGACTTTGCCACACTGCAGAAGGGTTCCGGTTCAATGAATGTCATTGATGAGCCCTGTCTGGCTACTTCTCCCGGTAATTCGTGCGTTTGGCTTGTGTTGTTTACAGTCTCTGCGTCATGAATCTGGCTTATCCTTGTTAAAATTGTGTAGTGGAGGCAGAAAGACTTACATCGCACTTGTGGGGGTGGTTTTTAGATATCTCAGATAATGATTCATGCCAAAAGCGGAGACCAGTCCACTTCAACGAGCCATACTGGATTTTTCAACAGCAGGTACCTACGCCTCTACAAATCAACAACGAAATATTTGTACCTATCAGAGGAGATACTAAAATGACATTAAAAGTTGAATACTGCAAGCCAATCAACACAACCACACATACAATACCATCCAACGCATGACTAACCCAAAGTAATCAACATGTAGAAACGGAGGTCTTGATAATTGTAATACTTCTACATCAACCCACTATACTTTTGAGAAGCAATAATTTGAGATCCAAATATATTGTTACGAACTCACTGATTCTGAAGCCGGTCCTGTCGCAAACTATGAATGCGACCTTTCTAGAAAGGTTCTTTCGCAGGTAATATTCAAATTAATGTTCTCGAAGAGTGGGCGTACAATGGTTTATCGCGAATGTTCTCGAATTATAAAGTACACGCAGAGGTAGTATAGTCAAGAAAGGTCTAGAGATTCGAGGTACTATATATACGCGGGTTTTCGAGTGAGTCGAGGAGTTGTCCAGTATACAGTGAATTGATAAACAGTTTCAGTATACAGTGAGTGAACAGAAAGTGAATATAAATGGTGTTTAAGATAAATTAGGACAATTATTATACCGAGTGTAGATAAATTAATAGACATTAAGTAGTGTGTATTCTAGTATGTAGGCGTGAGTGAGATTCATTTTTTTCTTTTTGTTTATATAAATTTTTCTTGATGCGACTGGCTGAATGACGTGAGTCCAAGCCAAAAAAAAAAAAAGTAGTGTGTATATAAATTAAGTTTATTATAGTGTGTGTTTCTTTAATAAATCAATAGTAATAAGAGTAAGTGTATAATTTTATCCCACGGTAAAAACTGTTTAAATAAATAAGAAAAACATTACATTGGTGTGGGATAGTATAAATAAATAATTACGTAGAAATGGCTAAGAGACTATGTGACCTGAAAATGACGGAACTAAAAGCAGAATTAGAAAATCGCGAGTTGGAAACGTCCGGAAAGAAGAGTGAATTAGTTGAAAGACTGAAAATAGCACTGGAAAGTGAAGACTTGGATCCAGAAACATTCTTATTCAATGAGGAGTCCTCCACCCTAATCTCGTCAATTTCTGCTAACATTTCCTCCATGGACGAGAAGATTTCTACCATGAAAAATGATATTTCTGCTTATATGGACGAGAAGATTTCTTGCATGGAAAATGATATTTCTGCTAACATTTCCTCCATAGACGAGAAGATTTCTACCATGAAAAATGATATTTCTGCTAATATGAACGAGAAGATTTCTACTATGAAATACGATATTTCTGCCGATATTTTGTCAATAAAAAATGACATTACCGCTGTCGAAAATAAAGTCGAACATAAAATTTCGTCCCAAATATCAGATATTGAGAATAAAATTACAACAATGGAAGAGGAAATCCAGGAGTTAAAGAGAAAAATGGCAGACTCAAGAGCACAAGACATGCCAGCAGAAGAAAAAAAGATCGAGCAAATAAAACCCTGCAAGCCAGAAACACTCCCCAAGATAGAAGATATTGGCAGTTTTGCTCGAGTCAAGGCACCAACGTTCGACGGAAAGATGTCTTGGACCAACTATGTAAGACAATTTGAAGCAGCCGCCAGAGCGAATAATTGGTCAGACAGGGAGAAGGCAGTGAACTTGACCATCGTGCTTCGGGGAGATGTCTTGGATGTGCTTCAGACGATACCTCTTAAAGAAACGGATGACTTCTAGCAGCTGAAAAATTGGTTGGACATGCGATATGGCCACGAACATCTAGAACACTTGTACCAATCTCAGATAAAGAATCGAAAGCAGAGACGTGATGAAACCCTTCAAGAGTATGAAGTGGATATTGCCCGACTAGTCCGATTTGCTTATCCATCAGTACCAGAAAACATGATGGAATGTATATGCAGAGGACGCTTCGTTTAGCCCATCCAAAAACATTGGTCGATGCATTGACTGCTGCTCTTGAATATGAAGCAGCCACGAAGGCGTCAGGATATAACAAAGTTCAAGAAGATGGTGACGAAGATAAATTTGACCAGTTAGTCAACTTGATGAAAAGCATGGTAGAACGAAAGCCGAGGAAGATTAGATGCTGGAATTGTGGCGAGCTAGGGCATGTACGCAGTTCGTGTAAGCGCCCTAGGACTCTAGCAAACCAAGAACTCCTACGAGCTGGTGTGAGTCGCCGAAAAGCCGACTCCCTGTCTAGACGACCATGCCAACCAGACTATTCCCACTGCAACAAGGTGGAATCTGAGGAAGCTGTAGTTTCAAGAACTACAGTAAGTACTGAAGAATGGTCACCCACCAGGATTAGAGAAGATCAAGATAATGATCCACACCTAAAGATGATCCGGCAATGGAAGCAAGAAAATCGGCGACCTACCTGGCAATAAGTGTCAAGATTTTCACCAACACTGAAGGCATATTGGGCTCAGCGGGACTCCCTTATCCTGGAAGAAGGCCTGTTGGAACGAATCCTTGAAAACGATGATGGTTCCGAAAATAGACGACAAATAGTTATCCCGAGATCGAGAGTAGCTGAGGTACTGAGGAAGTTACACGACAGTCCGTCAGGGAGTGAAGAAAACCCTTCAGCGAGTCCGTGAAAGGTTTTATTGGATGAACCGCTCCGATGATGTGAAGGACTGGTGTAAGAAGTGTACGAATTGTGCTACGAGTAATAGACCACATCGAAAGAGAAAGGCTCCCATGAAACAATATAATGTTGGAAGCCCATTCGAAAGGATTGCATTAGATATCGCAGGACCATTTCCGATGACAGAAAATGGTGGTAAATACATTCTGGTTGTGATGGATTATTTTACCAAATTGGTAGAAGTTTACGCGATTCCGAACCAAGAGGCCACAACGGTCGCGGATGTACTGGTAAAAGAATTCATTAGCCGATATGGAGTGCCCTTGGAAGTTCACAGCGATAAGGGAAGGAATTTCGAAAGCCATGTATCGCAGGAAATTTGTGAGTAGCTGGGAATGAAAAAGACTAGGACAACGGCGTTGCATCCACAGTCAGACGGAATGGTCGAAAGAATGAACTAACAGGACTATAGGAAAATACCTGTCCAAAGTAGTTCTCAGCCACCAGAAAGATTGGGACCAGTACCTTTCCCTATTTGCATTGGCGTATCGATCTGCCATCCACAGGTGAAACACCTTCGAAAATCCTATTTGGACGCGAAATGAGGCTTCCTTGTGACCTGGAATTTTGTTGTCATCCTGGAGAAGATTTAGCGGGAGAAGACTACGTGATCCAGTTGAGAAAAAAGATGGACGATGTACACCTATTGGTTCGAACGAATCTCCAAGTTGCCAGCGACAGAATGAAAAAACGGTACGACACGAAGGCTACAGAAGGCAGTTTCAAAGAAGGGGACAGACTATGGTTACACAACCCATCGAGGAGAAAAGGCTTCTCTCCAAAAGTACAAAAATCTTGGGAAGGTCCATACTTAATCAAGAAGAAGATCAACGACGTCATCTATCGCATAAGTAAGATCCCCAATGGAAAACCGAAAGTAGTCCACCAAAATCGACTAGCGCCATTCGAAGGAGATCATGACAAAGAAGAAGGAGTGAACCATATACGGGAAGATCCTGACCCTGCCTTCGAAGAATTTATGGGCGCATATGGAGGTACCGGTAAAGCTAGATTTGAAGTTACTACAGAGCAACGCCAAGATTTGTTCACGCTCACGGAAGACTATTCACTGGCACACAACATCCCAGCCAATATAAAAAATGCACGAGGTTTGGCATTCGTCTTTCGAAAGAAGTTTTGGACAATCAGAAAAAATTTCAGAACAGATTCCGACACCTGGAAAAACACTGAAACTCATACACAACTCACGACACATCTACTATCTCACGAATTTCAAGATCGATCCACCTACCGGAATGTGTGGGAAGCGCTACGAAGTCTTCGAGACCACGTGCTGGAATCCAACGTGAAGAAACTAGCGATGCCTAAGATAGAAAGCAACCAGTAGGATTGGTGAGTCATTAGGAATCTGGTGGAAGTGATGTTCGAAGATACCGATGTCCACATTTTAATCTGCAGCTATTCCCCACGTAATCAGTATCCGATGAAGACCCTGTTATTTCCATACGACCGGAAAGTGTAGGAATGGATCCAGTTGCCGATTTAAACATCCAGTCCCGGCTACACAAGAGTTTCAGGAGGAACTTACTATTAAGGAGGGGGCAATGTTACGAATTCACTGATTCTGAAGCCGGTCCTGTCGCAAACTATGAATGCGACCTTTCTAGAAAGGTTCTTTCGCAGGTAATATTCAGACTGTTCTCGAAGAGTAGACGTACAATGGTTTATCGCGAATGTTCTCGAATTATGAAGCATACGCAGAGGTGGTATAGTCAAGAAAGTTCTAGAGATTCGAGGGACCATATATACGCGGGTTTCCGAGTCGAGGAGTTGTTCAGTATACAGTGAATTGGTAAACAGTTCCAGTATACAGTGAGTGAACAGGAAGTGAATATAAATATTGTTAAAGATAAATTAGGACAATTATTATACCCAGTGTAGATAAATTAATAGACAATAAGTAGTGTGTATATAAATTAAGTTTATTATAGTGTGTAAGTGTTTCTTTAATGAATCAATAGTAATTAGAGTGAGTGTATAATTATATCCCACGGTAAAAACTGTTTAAATAAATAAGAAAAACATTACAATATATACAAATTGATGTGAAATAAGTAATATTTATGGAGGAACAATAATAGACATAACGCGACAGGATGCGCAATACTAGCCCCCAACTTATACCCATAATGACACCACAGTGTAACAATTCATCCACCAAGAGACAATAACTCATTACTAGGCACCCTATACTATATATACACTGTGTTATGTATATGCGACATAGGGATTCCTGTACAAAACTGTCAAACGCGAGCTAACTTTTTTACCAAATAGCGTTCATGAGAAATTATAACAGATTTGGAAAGGTTGTTGAAAAATAAGTTCAAATGAACTTTTTATTTTAAGGTGCGTACAGACATGTAACAGAACATCGCATCGTAACTCCGTCGCGTAACAAGTCTGGACGTCACTGCGTAACATAAGGCGATTTCGGCCCGCTTTGGTTGGTAGGTCCTACGTCACCGCTATGACGTAAACTACCAATAACAGGCGAAATCGTTTGGTACCCAGTAGGTAGGTACAGCTGATTGATGAAATTGACATTTATGTTAATGTATTGACTGGGCTTGTGCGGGATGTGAGCTTTTTCACTCTCCTGAACTTAATGATTTTCCTTCGATAGATCGCTGGTGTTTTTGGATGATAAAATGATGTTTTACACATTCACAAAAATAGAATATTCATTCAACACATTATTTAAATGGTAAAAACAGAAATTTTGAACTTTATGAATAGAGTATGAAATAATACGGTGATTTTATGATGTTACTACCAATTGTAGCTCAAATAGTATACATGCTTGTTGCACGGAGTCTCAATTAGTACTAGTGAGCATAGATAATCTAGTGAGAATGTGAGAAATTAAGCCGGTACCGCGAAAATGGGCAACAAGCTCGCGTCCAGCGAGCATGCGTGTACAATTGCTTGCAGGGTGGTCAAATAAATTCGCACATAGGCGGGTATACAAATAATTACATTAAATAATAGCAAAGCAGTTTAGAGGTTTAAACAGGGATAAAGTTGTTTATTGAGTTTTTATATATTTTCTTGGAGTTTTGAGGCTACATCCTCACAAAAATTCCTATTATATTATAAGCTAAAAAGCGACAAACGCATAAGATCGTTGCTGATCAATTAAGACACAAAAAGACAAATACTATAAGCACCAAAAAAGGAAAATGACAGCTTCTTGCCATTTATAATAAAATCAAGAGATTCCATTATTACTACACGAAAAAAATTATATACAAACAAAACTTGAAGAATGCAAAATTCTTTCATACGACTTTTTTGTTTACGAATAAAAAGAAAGACAAAAACTACTTTAGAAAAGGATAGAAAGCTACCAATGTCAGTAACCGTGCTGCAAATCCCGGTATGTGCTTTGACAGACCAAAAAGAATACCAAAGATACCCTCATCGTTTTTCTGAACGAAATCGATTGGTATGTATTTGACAGACCAAAGTGGGGTACCAAAGCAGGATGAAATCGCCTATAGTAACATCGAGGCGTTCCATCGGCTGCCGGTTTTTTGACGCCGCATCAAAGAAATGATACGCACTAATGTTGCACCACTTGTTATCATGTTTGGACATGTCTGCGGTACACAGTCGCGATTTGTAGACTGGTGAAAGAATCACCAGTCGCTAGAAACCGAATTGTTACTGCCAACCTTTCTTGGACAGAAATCGCTTTTCTCCATCTAGTATCTTTTCGTGCTATTTTGGGTCCAATTAAATTAATCAGAGTAGTACACCATTTTCATAACACTTTCGAACACTGTAAACACCACAGCGGGGATCGAACCGCGATACTTCACGTTAATTTTTCAAATTTCCCGTGCTTCTACCCGTCTGGCTATCTTCTACGCGGTTGAAAGTATCCGAGAATGGTATGAAAATGGAGTTCGACTATTTTAAACATAACTATCCATTTTTTCATTGAACCAGAACGAATTTAAGAAAAAGTGCATTTGAGCTTATTTTTCAACAACCTTTCCAAATCTGTCATTATTTTCCATAAATGCTATTTCGTGAAAAAGTAAGCTCGCGTTTGATATTTTTGTACAGGAAGTCGCATCTTACAAATAACACAGGGTATAAACCAGTCAATGTTCTAGAAAACGCCGCTGTATAGGTGTACAGAAAAATCAGTGCATCGTTCTCACTGTTGAAATGGTCGAGTAGTGCCAGAACAATCATCATCACGGACAAAATATAATACAAATCAGGCCACACCTCACGCTCATGCATATAAATTAACCAAATCCACCTGAATAATACCAAACTCAACAAATATACAAAGAAAAAATAGAAAAGTATCTGCCCATTGCAAAAGAAATAAGACTCAGGTGACGAAAACACTGTCAAAATAACACCAATAATAGTCTTGGCAGCCCAGCCTCCAACAAATCCATAGTTCTGCAGAAAGCATTCATTCTCCACATCTGCAAAATTACCGGTGAAGTCCTAAGCATGTAGTAAAAAGCGTAATCACGTGACCAATGAATGAATTGAATACCGGGACGAAACCCCGAGCAAAATGAGAATAATTATAATCACAAAAACTGACCATAATTCCAAAAGACCCAGCAAGCGGTTGTAAAGACATTTTTGTTTATGTGTCAATCTGAGATCGTACAGACTACCTTTATCTAAAAATTCTTTCTGTAAAGTATTCCTCTCAAGCTATTCAGGAAACTTTTCAACGAATGAAAATGGGTGTAATCTACAGATTATATCTAAGACCTTTGCATAAAAGTTAATATGAACGTAATTCCTTGAAGATTACATACTATAAAATTTATCTTTGTTACTAACCAAATGTACTTAACTAAGTACCTATTGTTTTCAGTACACTTAGCCGCATTAACTCGTAAATACAAAAATAAGACACCATCAGATATTTTGGAAATATAATATAATAATACTTAGTGCTGTATGATATTAAAAGTAGATAAGGAAAGAGAAAAATTTTACCTCTGACGCAACAGTTTTTGACCTGAATACGGTAATCTAATTTTTGCGGTATTGGACTACCTTCATGGAAACTAATGCACTGGTAACTTTGAGTAGATTTAGGTTAAAATTGGTGTAGCAGTATTTTAAATTTGAATATCGCTATCTACATGAACATAGCAAATTAATTTGATATTATGAGAGACGAGAAACAATATTTTACTGGACTTTTTTTTAAAAGAGCCGTCCCTTCGCCGGCACCACCTCAGCCTCATAGGCTTATTATTGATCCTTCTAGTGTTCTTACTACAGCCTATTTAGCCAATTCGTTCCCTTTATTAGCTTATACAGGTTCTATGACGGTTGGTTGTAGAAGTCTTCTGGAGTCATTTGGGGTCTACCATACAGTTTCTGCCTCCTGTGGTCCGGCGTCTCACAGTTGCATAGTATACGCAGAGCTGCTTCGGTATCCTTTTTGCATCTTCTGCATGTAAGGTCTCCGTTATACAGCCCTATTTTGTTCAGGTGATCCTTTGTGGGAAAGTGTCCCGTAAGTAGCTCCGTTATGGTGCGTAGTCTGTTCCTGCTCATTGAGAGCAGTTTTTTCGCTACTTTTTCTGATGGTTATTTTATGAATTTCTTCCCATGTATTTGCCTGGGCGTATTCTTCTAGTGTTCATTGTGTTATTTTTTTACCCACCCTTTCAACCATGACCTAGTTGAGCATCTAGGAGCTGGTTCGGGTCCGTTCATCACAGTTGACGATCCTGCTCTTGCGAGTTTGACAGCTTTTTCATTGCCAGCGGTTCCTTTGTGACCTGTGATAACTCCAGTGTTACACTGTTCCGAGTCGCCAGTCTTCTAAGTTCTTCGCCGCATTTCCATACCAGCCGAGATGTTACCTTGGTGCTCTGAAGTGCTTTAAGGGCAGCTTGACTGTCACTGTAGATCCTGATCTGCCTGTTGTTGTAGGCTCTCATGTTATTTCCCCTTCCAGATGCAAGTATTGCATAGACCTCTGCTTTAAATAATGAGGCGTATTTTCCAAACGGGACGCTTCTTTCATATTTGCTCGATTTGCTGTATATGCCCGCTCCGGTGCCAAGCCCATTCTTTGATCCGTCTGTGTACCAGATCAGTTCATTCGCTCTACTGAGTGGTGGTGCGCTCTCTTTCTCAAGCTCTTTTCGATCTTCGATCACAATCTCGAATTTCTTGCGGAAGCGATTTATGTGGTCGTCATGTGGTCTGCTGGCATTTTAAAGATGTCGTCATCCACAAACCTTATTTCTGTGTGTCATCTAAGTCTAAGTCCAAGTCTAAGTACCTGCCCATTCAGTGCCGTAAGTGCGTCTGGCAAACCATGAAGGTTACCTCTGCCTTCTTGATCACGTGCTGAAGGTTCCAAGTTAAACCTGTGTAGGATAGCCCCAAGATATTTTACTTCATCCGAAAATCGTATTGGTTCATCTTGAAGCGTCAGAGGGTCAAGTCCTTCCCTTCTCTTTCTTCTGGTGAACGCAATTATCTGTTTTTGAGGGACTTATGCGTAGCCCTTTTTTTCTTTCCAGCCTGTTACTACATTTGAAGCCATCTGGAGTCTAGACTTAATATCAAATACAGTATTCTATACCACCTCCCCCAAGCCCGACTCTTTTAATTAATAAAGAACACTAAATTTTAAGCTGAATCTAAATGTGGTTGACAAACCGATATTAATGTCTTAATAAATGTCCACCTGAAAACTGTTTTTAGACTGCCTATGGCAATTATTCACCGTTTGTCTTCTTATATTCATCACTAATAGATTTTTATAAGATTTAATTTCTATCCAATTACCCCTATTAACTTTTCCAACCGACGCAGTTTACGTGAACTCAAGTCGGCCCACGTACTAAATGCTTGTGTGTAATGGTATTAGCGACACAATCAGATACATACACACTACTAGAACCACACAATCCGCGCGGTTAGTCTGATTTAAATAATCTTAGTTGATGCTGTCAACTCATTCTTACCTTAGATCGTGTGAACGAAACACAAATATTGATAAACTGTCAATAGATTTGTTGGTTAGTTATTTCCGAATTCTTTGCACTGGAGACTGCGAAAGGATTGTTTATTGTGTCCAGTTGGATAAATGTAAATCGAAATGAAATTTTTAGTGAAAGTGTTGGACGGTATAATCTTGCAAATTTTGTGGATAGGTTATGTCATTTACAAGAGTTTGTGTCCAAAGAAAAAGATGTAAGTGTTTTAAATTATTCATTAGTATTGATTTAAGATCGGTGTAGGTATAATAGAAAGGTGTTATTTTAAATGGCATCTTTCTTATGACCGCTAAATATGAATAGGTACATCTCCAATAATTTTATTGGTTTCTTTAAAAATATAAAATTACGATTATTATTATTTTAATCAGAATTACTAAAATTTATAGTGCAAAGGGAGAAAGAGAATATTTTTAAACTGAGTTTCTGGAACTTAAAAGTCTAGCTCGGGATGGGGATATTAATCTAAAAAATATTCCATCCATTTATTTTAATTTTAAATTTATTTTAAATCTTATATCGTTGTAACGCCAAACAAAACTTTATTATTTATTATATTTTTAATTGAAACTATATTTTTTCCAATAGCTACTTGCATAGACCAATGCAGTATTTTAAAATCTCTTTCAAAACTAATTAGATTAGGTAGGTAAAGTGTGTCCAAAATTGGATGGCTTTGCACGTTTTCCCGAAAATTAGTGGAGATGGAAGACATTTTTTTTATGTTAAATAAGCCGTGGTTCAACTAGATCTTCAATAAATTTTTTTTCGAGATATAGCAATTTTTAAAAGCTGACTAAAACTGCTGTCTCAATTATGTTCTTTATCTTACTAGGTAGTTACGGAAAAAAAGTACTATACCTAGTTTGTTTCAAACAGTACATAGTGTATTGGAATGTAATAGTCTTTTAACAACCAGACGTTTATCGGATAATACAGGGCTGTACTCAAAATTTACTGAATATTTCACAATAATTTAAGAGTAACTGTTTGAAAATAATATATTACCATGCTGAAATGATTGGGCGATAAATCGCATAAAGGCGTCTTTAACGAGATATGCGATTTTCTTTCTGACTATATAAATTTCGGTGACTATTTTTACAACCGCCACTTTTCCCAAAAAGTGACCTAATTTTTTTTATCAATAAATTATCAATAAAAAGTAGTCCCACATTTTATTTCGGGGAGGGGGAAGGCAAAAAAAAACCAAAAAAATTATTCCCATAACCTTTTTGGAAAACTTCATGTGGCATGCAAATAATTTTATATTTTTCTTAAAAGGAGAGGAAATAAATATGTATTTATATATAGTGTGACTAATTTTTAATGGAAACACCCCCCTAAAATTTGAAGTGCAAGTACTTAAAGGTCTACCTTTGGACAACATTCGAAATGTTTATTCCAATTTTCAGGATTTCGAGATTTTTTATTAGCAATTTTTTTATTGGAAAAATCACTACGCCACTGGATTCAGAGTGCGTCTAAACAGGTGTGACCAAAATTTCATGAAAAAATAGGTATTCATTAATAACAAAGTCATGACAACTCAAAAATTCGAGAACTCACACAGCTAACAGTCACAAAAAACACCCTATATCAATAGATATAGCCATGAGAATATTTTTTTTTTATTTCAACAATAAAGTGCCGCAAGATGAAAAAAAAACAAATAGCGTAAATTTTTTCAATGGAAATAACGGAATTACATTCACACAATTCAACTAATAATGGATAGGCCGTGGTAGTCCCTTTATAGAGTGGCCTGGGGACTTCTCACACGAAAGGTTTACAAAAACCGCTCCCCCTCAAGAGGTAGAAATGAACTTTGTGCAAGAATTCGACAGGTATGTGCAGATATTACCCCACAAGAACTAAGGAACGTAATCAGAAACATTTGTAAGCGCTACGACAAATGTATCGAAATACGTGGTGGATTAGTAGCGGCTTCTAGAATATGAGTTTGAATTAATTGTTGCACTGAATCGAAACATTTCAAAAATTAGTTTTCATAGTTACGTTAATTAAAATTGTTTCCTTCATTATTAGTTCAATTGTGTGAATGTAATTCCGTTATTTTAATTGAAAAAATTTACGCTGTTTGTTTTTTTTCTTCATCTGGCGGCACTTTATTGTTGAAATCATAAAAAAATATTCTCATGGCTATATCTGTTGATATAGGGTGTTTTTTGTGACTGTTAGCTGTGTGAGATAAGGTAGACCTTTTAGTACTTTTCACATTTCAAAAAAAAAAATTATTAAAATCTGTTTACAACTTCAAATTTTAGGGGGGTGTTTCCATTAAAAATGGGCCACACTGTAGATAGACATAAATGTAAAATAATTTGATACTTTTTTCGAGAAGAGGAAGGGAATGAATACCTTTCCTTTTTTTAAATTTTTTTGTTTTTGTTTTGCCGTCCCCCTCACCGAAATAATTTGTGGGACCACTTTTTATTGATAAAAAAATTAGGCCACTTTTTGGGAAAAGTGGTGGTTGTAAATATTTACTCAAATTTCTCAAAATATGTAAAAAGGTTTGTGTTTCTCTACCCGGGAATGGGCTTGTTCAAGAAAAAATTTTTTAGTTAATAACAGAAACTAAAACTCATTTTTAAAAGATTCCCAAAATTTTTGATTTTTCCGCGAACGTTTAAACCCTCAAATTAATTGAAGAAATTGGATTGAACGAAAACGGGGCGTGGTTACCTGTGACGTCACACTGCATATGCTATACCTATTGTTTGAAACGCCGCGAGTCGAGAAGTTAAATTAAAACCTTGAGTAGTACCGAGATTGTTTGACTGCCTAAAATATAGAGTAACAATGCATAGTTCAAAGCCACGGTCACAGTTTTTACAAGTTAAGATCAGAAAATAGAGCCTCTGATGATGATAAAGTAGAGGAAGAAAATCAAATGGATATCACACGAATGGAACCTATATTTCGGGAAATAGGGGTTCAGGCTTACATTAAGGCTTATGTACGTTCTAAAGCAATTCAATGCGGGGGCGAGGTGTTTTATATATGGAAAATGGCTAAAAAGAGAAAATGCACTAGCAATGAGATCGTTCCAAAGAAATCATGAATGGAAAAAGACGGAAAACCTATGAACGAAGAGTTTTCACTAGCGGTCCTCCTTCTACATTTAGCTTGTCAGAATTAAGTATGTCAGATCCGAATAGCTCATTTTATCTAGACACTAATAGGTCAGACGGAATAGAATATTTTATTAGATAGAAAAAAAATCCAAAGCTTTATTTGGGAGTTCCGAGTCATTCATTATTTGTTGTGAGCTTGTTAACTAAAAAAATGTGAGCTGGACAAGCTTGATATCTTTTTAACATCAAAAAAGATCAAATTGAATTTATCTTATAGGATATTAGGAGACGATTTTGGTGTGGCACTTTCCAGAGTATTATACAGCATTATACAAAAAACTATGCCGTTATTAGCCAGTTACCTTTACCCATTTGTGCAAGTTAAGAAAAAACTTCCTCCTTCCTCCAGACGCAGATATGAAAATGTACAATGTATTATGGATTGTTTTGAAATTTCGATTCAGAAACCAAGTGTGAATTCTTTGTTTCTATTAATGTAGTATCTCACCATAAAGATATCGACTTCAGGTGAATTTGCAGAATCTGCTTCAATAAATCCAGTATCTACTGATTACATCTTCAATAGCAAAAATCACCAACACTTTTAAAATTGAAAGTTATTGCAGCTGTAACCAACTTTCTTATGTGAAACGCAGCGGTGTACAGAGCACAATATGCAATGTGACGTCACAGTCGGTTCTGTCGCTTTTTAAAAGAGCTCCATTTTCAACCTTTAATATCTAAGTAGTGGGGAAAGTTCAAGAGCTGCCACATTTGGAAAAACTTTCACATACTTCCACCAAACTACCACATACGTTTTTGTTGTAAGACGCACTGTTTTCAAGATACTTGACAATGTAAGAACCCATGCAACAGATTGTAATGCAACACGCTTCCATAACGAGCACAAAAATTTATAATTTCTGAAAACACTCACTGGCATTGATTTTTATGATATTTGACCTGTATGGGTAACTGTAACAGCCTGTATCTCGAAAATTAAAGCTCCAATGACCCATGTCGACAGGAGATTCTACACCAATTTTTGCATTTCCTACACGCCCTTTCAGTTTGTAACACCTATTCATCAACACCCTGTAAATTAACCTATTCAATAATTGTAAATAACCGCACTTTGCTTAATTTCTGTATTAATCTTCCACAAACTGCCACCAAGCTTCCACATACTTCCATATACCTCCACATACTTCCACCTGTGGTGTACACCTACTTCCACTTGAGATTTACTCTCGGGTTTACCTTCTACATTCTACAAGGTGTCTCCCAAAACTGAATGTTCATGAGTGCTAAGCCGTTAAGTCTGTATATTTTCATGTGTGTAATCGATGAGAGCACGGCCGCACATCTGTTCCTATTTTAATTCTATGAATGTTAATAAGTATCTAAACTTTTCAGGAAGGGTTTGATCCCCCAAAACTCCCTCTGGCTACGCCCCTGTACTATTATTTCTTCCAGTTAGAAAATAAAAGTTATATTGTAATATTTGAGACATTTTTGCAATAAAATTTTCAAAAACCTTCGTCTAATTAAATAGGTACCTATTAAAATGACAGACAGCTCCGACCTACTTGATTAGAACAAAAATAAGACGTTGTTATTGCCAAGGTTATTGCCATGTTACTGTTTCTTATTTTTATTAATATTATCATAATATCATTGTACTGGTAACTAGTATTAATTATACGCTTGAAGAAAAACATATTTTGTACACTAAAGTGCTAGTAAATATTTACAGATCTATTTAATTAGAACTATCTATATTGCGAATCAAATTTCCTAAATTGTGTTGAAATTTAATTGACAGTTTTGTTTGGAATTTATTGAAGTGCGTTGCCAAAACCATGTCGTGGAAGAAAAAAAACAAACATATTACATTTTTGAGTTTATGATTCTTTGTGTAGCGTCGCCAAATAGTTTGCAAAATTAGCTTTTTACTGCGTGTTATAACATTTCCTCACCTACTGATAAAACTAGTTGTTTATTGGTATTAAAAAAAACCTACAAAATGACAAATCAGTCATTTTCCACTAACTTTTATCACTTATTAAAGTATGAAAATTTGTTAAACTTCCATGACGTGTTGTTGTTGAGTAGGTATATATAATAAATATTTTTATTTCACAGTAAACGAGGAAGTTCAAGAACATTTTGTTAATTAACAATTGCCTTGTTGAAAAATCCCAACGGGAATGAATGTATTCAAATGTATAAATTAACAACTAATACCTTGAAAAATTACTTAATGTGATCTATTTGCTTTTGTCGAGGCGTACGCATACCCCAAATGACTGGCAGATTTCTATTTTCGGCGTTGAATTAAAATTATGAATAATAGAAATAGAGTTATATATATATTATCAAAAACCCAATTACCATAGTATATGGTGTAG
>CAJUYI010000457.1:846-15018 GCA_910591695.1 Galerucella pusilla
TTTCATGAATAATAATAATTAAAAATATTTTGCGGGGCGTTAACGATTGGAACTTTCTAGGGAATCGTGTATTGGGACATTAATGATTATTTTAAATCCTCACAGAAGCTAGAATCCGCTCTCGTACGACAGCATCAAACTAGCATGATTTTTAATCTATAAAAACCGTCTGACAGATGTCCGATTTTGAATTCTAAGAATGTATCGATATAAATAAACAAGAACTCTAGAACTATACTTTGAATAACCGTTTCTGCTCGATTTTTTTGATTTTATACTTTGGGACGCTAACTTCCGGTCGTCAGCGTCTCATTTTTTTGAAAGCCGTTTTCGGTACTTAATTCAACAGAACTATCAATATAATGTATCAGGAACTCTAGAACTATGTTGGACGCTGTAAGAACTCTTTTCAAATTATGAGACGCTGCGATATGAGACGCTAAGTTCACATACGTTTTATGCTGCTTGAATTTATGAAGTCAAACAGCTGCTTTAATGCAGAGGAAATAAAAGGAGTTAAAGCATTATCGTTAGTACGATTTAAACTATGTTTTATTTATATAATATACATATATACAAACTATATTTCGATGTGTGGTCTTAAGAAAATGATGTTTTTGTGGTTGATTCCTAGACATATAGGTACATAACCTCAAACTATTTAATAATAAAAATTACCAGCATAGAAGTAGGTACCTACATTAAAATGGTCTTCACAAACAAGAGTAATGCCCTTCTCTTAAGTGTATTTTTGCTTGCGCCACCAGGTAAAGTAACAAATATTTTGTCTGGAGTATTACTAGACGTTGATTTACACACTGAAACAATGCAATACTTGGAATAAAAAGTTTGTTTTCCGGCTTTATCCATTTTTAAGGCTTTCAGAAACAAATTAGGTCACAAGAACTCAGAGCGTGATACACGAATAAGAACGTAAACAAACGACGTCACACCATGAGGCAGCCATCTTTATGACGTAAAGCGCGTTTTGGCGGACTTTCAAATTTTATGATTTTCAAAGTCGTTTTAAAAGTAAAGTTTATATTTTTTTGAACCTGATAAAGCGTAAATAATTTATCAGATTATAGGTACCATTTCTTTTGCTTGAGGATGCAAAATACCGGAAAATTGCTTCTTATTATTCATATTGTCACTTTGAATTGTAGAAAATGGAATCAAACACTTCAAAGCCTTGGTTGTTAATTCCGGATAATCGCTTTTTCTTTTCAATCAAAATGTATCCAAATTTTCAGACTTGAACCCCAAGTGTAACATCCCATCGGCAGATAGTTCCAGCAGATTCTCTTTGAGCTTAGTTGCTAAATTTGCCTCGTTTCTAGCTGCATTTAAAAACGGATTCAAGATCCATCTTTGCCCAGTGTTATCGAATATCTCTTGCAGTAAGAAGTAATGACACAATTCTTTGTTCAAATTATGGTTTGGGAGGGTCGCGAAATATTTTTTGATACTAGGGGGTCGTGTCATGGAAAAGGTTGAAAATCACTGCTTTAATCCCTTACTGCCGTAAACGCTAATATCCTTTGGTTAAATAGCCACTACCAACTTGTCTTCGTTCTTTATTCCTAGCTATTCTCAGGTGGATTTCTACGAAAGAGGCTAGAGGCATCCAGGAAATACGAATATTTGTTTATAAACTTTAATTTTTTCTTGTTAAACATATAAATATAAGTAGCCAGAGTTTTCTTGTTTCAAAAAATTTATAAAATATAGAATGACACCTCACTGAACGTCGTGTTATATCAGGACTAGTACTAGAGTGCCACCAAGATTTAGCTAACACCTCGGCAGATAACAATATTATCCTGGGGTGGGTTAAAGGGCACTACAGGAGTAAAGGTAATCACATTGCCGATTCTTTAGCCAGGGAAGCGGCAGGACTGAAAATTTTGGGACCCAGTGACACCTATTGTTAATTTACGAACTATTTTATCAACTTAAAAACTCAATTTTCTTCCTGACGATCTTGGTCAGAACTTAGGAATCAAATTTATCAAACTATTTAATTATTTACGTTCTTAGATAGGGTAATTAACGTATTCACCCTGTATAAATCAGCACGGCGTGCACCTGCACCTGATTCTCTTTATCCAGCGTACGGTCTCGATAACAAACGATCTTGTCACTGGAACTGTCAAACGCGAAAAAAAAGTTATCGAATCAAACAAAATCGCGTCGAGTAGGCGTTGAGATATATTTCGGCCACACAACAAGAACAAGTTTTTAAAAGATAACTTATCAATGTCATATTTTATAGGTGATAATGTCAAAGACTGCAAAGCTGCTTCATTTTACATAAAATTTGACTAAATTAAAGAAAATTTCTTGGTTCACGCGGTATTTTAAATATCCTTCTCAAATGTTAAAAAAATTATGTAAATAGTTTTTTCCTTAGTAACTAATTAATGTAAAAAAATTGAAATAAAACAACTTGCCCCTGGAGCCGGCTCTGTTCAAACGTAAAAGTGATTTTAGATGTGAAAAACTTAAAATTATGGTTTATACAAGGTGTTTTCAAATGACACTTACAACGTTTGCATGTAGATTCCTCTCGTAAAATTGGACAAAATGATATAAGGATTACGGGGTCCAGCACATTTACTTTTCGAAATACAGGGTGCTAAAATTTTAAAAAATTGATTTGACATTTGGCAGGTTGTTTTTTAATGTAAAAGGGCATATTTTAATGGAAAATATTTTTCAATTTTTTATCCAGTGGTGTACATTTGGAAGAATATGTTATCTTTCCCCTTCCATTTTTTACGCCACTGGAATTTGAAGCAATTTTTATTCAATTTTGTATTCCTCAATGGTTTTCACTTGAAAAACTAATAACCTTTACATATCAAAAAATTTTATTTCATGATTACACGGAGTCCGCAAGCAGGGCCTCGCCTAGCTTCAATTGCGCCCCTGGGTAAGTTACAAAAATGCGCCCTCCCCTCAAAATATATACTCTTTTTTGTATAATTCTGTATTCTCCTGTGGTGATTTGAAAAAAAAAATTAAATAATGACAATAAAGGAAACATGAAGGTATATTGCAGATATTTGCTCCACAATCTCACAATTATCAAAAAATTCAAACTACTACATTATTTTGAAAAAATAGTGTCTATTTGGCGCCCAAGGTACCCAGCGCCAATGCCCATCCTGCCCTTATGGACGCGGGCCTGTATAAAAATTGTATAAAAATTGCTTCAAGTCAGTGGCGTTAAAACTGGGAGGGGAAAGGTAACTTAATCTTCCAAGTACACCACTGGATAGAAATTTGAAGAATATTTTTTCATTAAAATATGCCCTTTTACATTTAAAAACAACCTGCCAAATGTCAAATCAATTTATTCATTTATTTCAAAGTTATCGAATTAAAACATTTAATTTTTTAAAACTTTAACACCCTGTATTTCGAAAAGTAAATGCCCTTAATCCTTGTATCATTTTATCCAATTTTACGAGAGGTATCTACAAGCAAACGTTGTAAGTATCATTTGAAAACACCCTGTATAACCCATCAAAATATGCCAATACACGAGAACAAAAAGCTTTTTTATTATTTCTATCCCTACCCAGGTATATCTTTAGAAAGATTGGATTTTAGATTCATCAAAATTCACATTTAAACGTATTTTTGTCAACAAATTTTAGGGTGAGCCTTAGGGTGTTTCAAAAAAGAAACATTTATGTATCCCAAACAAAATTAGTCTCCAAAAAAATTGAAGTGAGGCGACAGTAAAATCCCTAAACTTTCCATTACAAAGTCATTAAAATACAGCCTTTATGAAGGTACCTAAATTTTTGTCCAGGGTCGTGCGGTGATATTTTTCAGGATGATGCATGCCTCCCAACTGCCCTCCCTTATTTTGAATATTTTAAAATTGAAATTAAAAACAGACGCAATAATATTTTTTCCTATAACCATATATTATAGAGGAAATTAACATATATCGCACTCTCTACTCTGGCGGAAAGTTTCTCAAAATAGGCTTATGTCAAAATTCTCAAATTATAACACAAAGCATAGAAATAGTTTTTGTGAATTGTAACTGAAATATTTATTACATAAAAGTGTAAACGAATCATAATTGTGAGATAAACTAGAAATAAAAAGTGTGAGTCTCGGTTTTTTATTATAATGGAAGTTGATACTGATAGTAGCGAAAAACCTAAGGTACTTTTTAAATATTTATAACCGTAGGAAAAATAGTGTACATAACTCGTTGCAAAGAGAAGTCCACTCATTTCAATTCCGCACTCCCCGATGTCAACATTAATTTTAAAAAAACCATTACATTCAACAATATTTGTTACAATTATCGCATGGTCGTAGGAAAAATAGTGTACATTACTTGTGCAAAAATGTCACTTTCCGCACTCGTTACGTAATATACTATTTCGCTCTCCAAATGCCGCCTGATGCAGTGGCCTCCCTGCTTCATAGAAACCGCACGGCCCTGTTTTTGTCAACAACATTAGTATATCAAGAATGACGACGACCTTGTAAAAATTAAGACAACAGATTTTATATAAAAGATTAAAAACTCACCTATTGACTTCCTCGGCGTAATCCCCATCCACGTCCCATTACGTCTGCACCATATTCCAGAGATCAGCAATTTGAGTCGCGTATTAAAAAATCGAACCATACCATATACCGGCGGTAATTTCCACATTTATCACTTACAGCAAATACATACGTCACATGATATGCTCCATGATAAAAATCTATTGATTGTTATAACAAATTAATCTTATGCACTGAAATTTTAGTTAAATGACTTTATTTATGCTTAATAAAATTGTTCTAATCTAAACTCAAAAAAATTTTAAAATAAGATTCAAAGTCCTTAGTGTACCTGGAGATTACCATGTGACTCAATCGCAAAATTCAGACATACTAATAGAAAAAATTGTGAAATCATTTTGTATACTTTTCAATTGACAAATAAAAATTAAACTCCAATAATTAGTGGCTTCAATATTCAATATCCTGTAGAGGAAGGGCATCTAGCCCGATCTTGTAGTCTCAGCTGTTCCTTATTTAAAAAACTTTCATTTATATTAAAATTTCACCTGAAATAAAACATTTCCTACATTTTCTTCCAGCAAAATACCTAACAATAGTATGATGAATAATAAATACATTTCAGACACACTCCTTGAATAACATAAGTAGAAATATTTATAACATTAAGTGTAGAATTAAATATAAAAGATATTTCTATATTTGCTATCCATGGCAACACCCACCTACCTTTGTTACCGCATATTTTGAATTTAAAACGAAAAGAATCTGCAAAAAAAGTAAACAATAAAATTCCATAAAAAACAAGTTATTTAAATACGAAATAAAAACCACACACGCTACTATCTAATTTATTTTAATTTATTATAATACCCGTTGGAAATGACACATAATCTTGCTTCCTAGACATCCAGCTCTGAAGTGTATTATACCACCTCAAACGGATCAAACTGTATTATGATCATTACTAAATAATAAAGGATCTAGTGCTTATGCAAAATGTACATTCACAGTAAGATTATTGCAAATTTAAACTTTGATATATTTAGACTTTTACCTTCAAGTTAAAATTCTATAACGGGAAAATACTTTATTGAATATAAACCTACTAAGAATATGAAATCAACCCATCCGGTATATAACCTCTATCAACAATTGACAAGAAAATACATGTCCAAGCTGGAATACAGTAGCAAGGATGAATAGCTACCATTAAGAACATCAAGAAAATAAGTAAAATGTAAATGGTGGAGTGGATTATCGATATCCAATTATTAAATCTGAATTCATAATTAGATTTATAAAATATATGAATCAGAAATCACAACTAATGGTACTGGTTTGCAGCTATAAGTTTTCTACTGCAGATAATAAACTTCTCTCGAGAAATTGAAACGAGAGCATTATAATAATATACCGGTTGAAATAATATTTATATATCCTCTATCACAACTCCCATGTAACAATAGAAAATAACAAAATCTTTATTATAAGGTATCTAGGTAGAATATCAAAATGGTGTACCCACGGTTTACGTAACTTACCCGAATACGGATAATTAAGAAACATCAACCACTGAATTTACATACAAATGTCTCTACAAGTTTAATTGTAAAATAATTATTGTGAATAATTATATACATTGTACTTTTTACACAAAAAAATCACTTTTAATATCACTACGTCTTTGGCTTGTAACAAAATTGCAAGATGTCTACCGGCAAGCGTCTCCACCCTGTCAATTTTTCTATTGTTTTAAGGTATCGATATTGTTCGAAGGGGAGCCGAAGACGTTGATTGGTAACGATTGTGATTAAGATAGGAACCAATGTAATTAGTTTATAAATAGGAATATAATCCAAGATCATAAAAATAGATTTCGGAGTAATTTTACCTACTCGGATGACTGTATAAATGTAAAATAATATAAAAATTTGAAATTAGTAAAACACAAAAAGGTAAATTATTCATTTACACCAAAATATAATATTTCAAAGTATTGTAGACAAGAAGGTTATTTTATCTATTTAGGTATCTTTGTTAAAGTTATTTTTACTGAACTCAATGTTTGAGTCGAATTATCTAAGGTATGGTGAAAGAGGAAAGAAAAAAAGGTAAATATGTAGCACAGAGGCTTAGGTGGAAACTGGTATTCAGGAAAATAATTCCGAAACAAATTAAACTGAGTCCGAGATATGACAAATATGAATCAAAGTTAAGCAAAAAAATTATTGTTGACATTTTTTCTTCTTTATTCTCGTGGACTTCTCCCAATAATAAGTAAATTTGGAAATGATACGTTAGAATTACAATGAGTTACTTTTTGGGAATACATCGTATGTTACAGAATTCTAATCACAGATAACCACAGTAGGTGTCGATGAAGCGATAATCAGTTTAGCCAATTTAATTCCAAATTGAATAGCGACCGCCACCTACAGTTTAAAAGTACAACCAACTAGTTGCCATTTTTAATCCATGAATTAATTCATTGACATTGACAGACACGTGTTTCCTTATTATTTATTTTCTGTTAAGACGTCAAAATCATATGTTGTTCTTGAAATAATCATTCGATAGAAATTGACCAACGTTTATTATGCGTTAAATAAATATTATTATCTTGTTTGTTAAAAGCAGTTTATCAATTTACAGAAATAACCACAATTGATTTTAAAGAGTATTTCTGTTTTATTCTTTGTTCTGGAAATATGGAAGTTCGACCTAACCTTTCTTTAGTGTTATTTTCCATATTTTTTATACAAATCAAAGGTAATTTAAATCCTGTAGTACTAATACCAGGCGATGGAGGTAATCAACTAGAAGCTCGATTAAATAAAAGTCAAAGAGTAAGTTTTTCAACTAGTACTAGTATTTTTTTAATATAACTGTTTTTTTAAGATTCATTATATTTGTGAAAGATCCACAACCGATTTTTTCAACATATGGTTGAACTTGGAACTTTTAATGCCTCTAATTATAGATTGTTGGATAGATAATATAAAATTGATATACGATAATGAAACTAGAACCACTAGGGATAATGATGGAGTTGAAATACGAGTACCAGGTTGGACAGGAACAGAAGCTGTTGAATGGTTAGATCCAAGTCATGCTTCCAGTGGATCTTATTTCAGCGATATTGCTAATACTTTAGTTAGCATGGGATATGTCAGAAATCAAAGTATAAAAGGAGCACCATACGATTTCAGAAGAGCTCCAAGTAAGAGTGTTTATTATTCGTTAAAATTTTGTTTAATTTTTTTGTTTTCAAGATGAAAACGGGGATTTTTTTATACAACTTAAGACATTAATAGAAGATACTTATAAAGACAATAATAATACTCGTGTGATATTACTCGTACATTCCATGGGAGGACCTATGTCGTTAAGATTTCTAAACATGCAGAATCAAGCTTGGAAAAATCAGTATATAGAAGGTTTAATTTCACTAGCTGGTGCTTGGGGTGGTTCAGTGAAAGCTATTAAAGTATATGCCATCGGTGAGTTTATTTTATTAATTTTTATGGGTTTTATGTTGGTATTTATGGTTTTTTAGGGGATAATTTAGGATCGTTTGCTCTTAGGGAAAGTGTAATGAGGGAGGAGCAAATAACTTCACCTAGTTTAGCGTGGTTACTGCCTTCGAAGCTTTTTTGGAAACCTGATGAAGTTTTGGTACAAACGGATAAATTGAATTACACTTTAAGTAATTTGGAACAATTTTTTCGGTAATTTTAGTTGAAATTTTGGTAGGATTTTTTCAAAAATTTACTTTTTAGGGGGATTGATTTTATGGATGGGTGGGAAATGAGGAAAGACACTGAAAAATATCAGCTGGATTTTCAACCACCTGGGGTTGAAGTGCATTGTTTGTATGGTACGAATGTCCAAACTGTTGAAAGGTGAGTTTTAATTTGAAAAAAAAAACTTTTTTCGTGATTATTATTTTTGCAGCTTGTACTATAAACCTGGGTACGATTTGACCGGTTATCCGACGCTGATATACGGCGACGGGGACGGTACGGTTAATCGCCGTTCCCTAGAAGGTTGTCGACATTGGCAAAGTATCCAAAAACAAAAAGTGTTCGTTAAAGAACTACCGAAAATTGATCATTTACAAATTTTGCACGACAAATCGACGCAAGATTATATCAGAGATACCGTGAAAAAATTTAGTAAAAAGAAAAGAAAAACGTACAATAATTAAATTTGTTTTGGTTGTGAAAATTCTGTTTTATGTTTCTTATACTTTAACCTAAAAAAACTAATTCTTTGCTTTGTATATACAGGGTGTCCCACGACTTGTTAAAATTATCTGTATATATGGCAAAACACTTATAGTAAAATCATGAAAATTGCTACGTTTCGGTTTTCGGATACGATATTTTTAACTAAAATATTTTCAAAGATGGCAGACTTCCGGTTCTACCGGAAGTCGACTGTAACTTTGTTATTTTAAATGAAACACCCTGTATATTAATACATTTTTAAAATCTACGTAAAATTTTGGTATACTTTTGTCTGAAAACTTTTTTCGAAAAATGTATATTTTTTGAGTTATTAATTTTTTTGTAAAAAATTTGACGGTTGCAGATCCTTACAAATTATTTTCTCAAGAGGATACTCTTGAAGATATGAAAATGGTTTCTGTTCAGTTGCTTTTAGCAAGGACTGACCTATCTAAATCTATGTTGAAAATTTTTCATTGTATACAGGGTGTGTATAAAAAGTTTTCAAAGTTTAACTTCATGAATATCAAATTTCTTCCTTTTTTTAAATAGAACCACCCGGTTTTTTCTGTTTTAATGCATTCAGGGGTAAAAAATTTGCAAATTCATGTATACTTTCCTATACCTAAACCTTACCGTTATCCAGATATTAAATGTTTTCTGTAAATCTTTCTGGAAATATTTATGAAGTTAAACTTTGAACACTTTCTATACACACCCTGTATAAAATGAAAAAATTTTCAACATAAATTCAAACACGTCTGACCTTGCTAAAAGCAACCGAACAGAAACCATTTTCATATCTTCAAGGGTATCCTCGTAAAAAAATAATTTACAAGGGTCTGCAACCGTCAAACTTTTTACAAAAAAATTAATAACTCAAAAAATATGCATTTTTCGAAAAAACTTTTCAGACAAAACCATACTAAAATTTCACGTAGATTTTAAAAATGTATTAATATACAGGGTGTTCCATTAAAAATAACAAAGTTGCAGTCGACTTCCGGTAGAACCGGAAGTCTGCCATCTTTGAAAATATTTTATTTAAAAAGATCGCATCCGAAAACCCAAACGTAGAAATTTTCATGATTTTACTATAAGTATTTTGCCATATACAGATAGTTTTAACTGGTCGTGTGACACCCTATATAAGTAGATGGGCTATGAGAGTTCGACGACCACTATAGGGAAAACAGTGTGTTAGAGAGAGAGAGAGAGTAAGGGAGGTAATGTGTGTGACGTTTGACGTCTGTCTCTCTCACACATTTTAGGTGCAGCTCACATCGGTAATGCGCGCGTTCTTTTTGATTTACTCACTTCGAAGTGAGCTGAGATTTTTCCTTCCCCTTCACCGATGATGAATGTGATGTAAGGGGGTATCAGTTGGACTTGAGTCGGAAGTGAAGTGGATGGGATGAAGAAATATTTTATTTTTTTTACATATAAATACACATAACCTAATTTTCTTTTGTGACAAATTATCAATTGACTAAATAAAAGAAAAATAATATTATGGATTCATTAACAATATTAGATGCTGATACGAATTTGTTTTATGTCTCTTATTCACGCATGCGTCGGCAGATCACGTGTTTCAATTGAGTATGTCGTTCTTTTTGGTGCTTACTCACTTCACTTTATCTCAGATCACTTTAACTGAAGTGAGCTGAGATCTCATGCCCCCACGACTTTCTCTCTCTCTCTCTAACTTACTGTTTTCCCTGTAGTGGTCGTAGAATTCTCATAGCCCATCTACTTATATATGAATGTTTTTGTTTAAATTAGACGAAGATAGTGTGAAAATATAGAAATACTCATTAAACTAGGTAATTGAAAATTGTTGTTTTAAATATAGAAACAATTGAAAGATAAAAATATTTGCGCTCTAAATAAACTTGTGATATTAATTTTTACGTCCATATTGAATATTTTTATTTTGCTTGGTAACTATATGACTTAATTTCGCATTTAAACTGTCATTATTCGATCTAATTTCGTTTTTACCATAACAAACTTAATTGTTCATTAGCACAACGGCCATTTTTATCATAGATACACTAGTCTTCCATTTGTTTATTTACTTTTTGTATCGATTTAAAATAAAAATGTATTTTATGAGTTTTTAATTTTTTTATCCTTAAAAAATTTCCAATTTAAAAACGGGTCGAGAAGAGATCCTTGAAGAAGGACAAATTGTAATTTATTTCATCGAAAACAGGAAGGAAAATGATGATTGATCAAGTACAGGAGACAAACTGGGTACACAGTTAATAAAAATAACAATTTTTTATCAATTTTATTAACTTCAACTTAATTGCACGAAATCACAAATAATAACACTTCCAATAACATAACCTAAATGCAATTTTAATACATTTTCTTTTGGAGTACCTACAGTCTGTTTCAAGAGTAGTCTTGGATTTTTAGTGAGGTATTGGTTATTATTAGACACTCGCTAAAAATCGCCTTTTGCTCCGAACACACCATATCTATGTCATATGTCAACCATAGAAGTTGTCAAATGTAATGGAAATGGCGTTAGACACTCGCTAAAAATCGCCTTTTGCTCCGAACACACCATAGCTATGTCATATGTCAACCATGGAAGTTGTCAAATGTCATGGAAATGGCGTTTGACACCAGTGATGGGTAATGTTAATAACCACCTATGTTATTAACCATTTTTTAGCGTTAATTAACGCTAATTTAAAAATTGTTTGAAATTAACCACGGTTAACAATTTAGCAGCCCACTTAAAAAATAAGAAGAAGAATTTTCAGTGTCACTACACCAAAGCAACCATAGCCGGTGATACTGGTCCAGGTCTATTAAATAGCATTGCGACTGTCGACGATTTCTGAATTCTGGAGCTTTTGTTTGCATCTCAAATAAGCTTATATTATGTCAAAATTTTTTTCTATTAACGGACAGAACACAAACATCTAATAAACAATTGATAGTTAATAACTAGTTATCAACCAATGACCGGTCAACAAAATTATTAACCGGTTAATACCCATCACTATTAGACACTCGCTAAAAATCGCCTCTTTTTCCCAGAACACAACATATCTATGTCATATGTCAACCATAGAAGTTGTCAAATATGGAAATGGTGTTAGACACTCGCTAAAAATCGCCTTTTTCTCAGAACACACCATAGCTATGTCATATGTCAACCATAGAAGTAGTCAGATGTCATGGAAATGGCGTGTTCGGTAACAAACGTCAAAACTACGCACAAGAAACAACATAACACGACATCGACCAATAAATTAAATATTATACGATAAAAATAAACTGAAAATTCTTTTGTTGTTGTTGTTGTCTCTTCTAATATACACTAAAGCCATCAACTTTACATTTATGTAACTGTAGTATTTAAAGGCTTTTGTTGTTTTTTTACAGAATATACTTATATCCTTTATAAAAATTAATTAAAAAATTGTATAAAATCTTTTATGCGTTAAGGAACTAATTGTACCAGGTACCAGCAAATGTCATGTGTTGAATATGCTAAAAAATAAAAAAAACTTTCAATATATCGACTCAAAACTTTTAATGCGTTCGAAAGCATAGAGAAACGATGATGATTATCAAAAGAACGTATTTTAAACGTCAATTAGTGAACGTTTACGCAAGCGCAATGGAAGAGAGTACCATAGAATTCCGAATTCGAGTCTTTTCTTCTTTTTTATTAAGCGAGATCGAATTCAAAATAAAATGTATTAAAACGGATAGTATTTTGACGCATTATTTATCTAATGAATTGGAAGCTCTTGCTGATATATTCCCAAAGCTTTAAAAATATTTCTATGGTTTAAAAGTTACTGCCAATAGTGGAGTTCAGTCTAAGGTCAGTGTTGCCAACAAAAAGTGTTTTTTTCTGACAAGAATGACAGTTAAGGTTTACCATTCAAAACCCAAGAATATTACCAAAATAAAATATAACTGACATTTGACATAACTAGTGACAGAATAACAGAAATGAAATGGTGACTTGCCAAAAGTTCCTAGGATTATTGGCCACCAATATGTTGAGTATTCAGCTAAAAAGTCATTTTAAATTTCAAGATATACTTTCGGGGGTGTATTCATTATTTTAATAAAGTAATATTCGCTATGTGCGTACCTACTATCGCCCCCTCGCGGCTTAAAAACGCAAGTTACGTCGGAGGCATTTACACGTAAAGCTTATGGAAGCAACAATTATTAGAAAGATAGGGAGCCTCTTGACTTTTACAATGTAAATAATTTGAAAATATAAGTGCATAATGACATAATGTTCAGTATTTTATAAGCGACTGGGTAAGTAATCGTTTTTGAAATGTATTTTTTTATGTTAAGTGTAGCTTTGTAGGTTAGAATCAACGGAGATAAACGATGCCTGAAATCATTAATAAAAATCGATTATTCCATTTGACATTCCAAGTGACATGAGCTGCTTCTTTATAAGTGTATCGATTGCATACAAATGTTCTTGATAATTTATAATAAATGTATTTATGAAAAAATAAACAAACTACATAAAATTGATGGAGAAAACATGACGTATAGAATACTTTCTTTTTTTAATTTCCCAAGAAATTGAAAAAAGAATGAATAATATACCACAAGGAACATACAGAAGATGTATAGAATACTGTATCAGTGTACACTGTATTTTGAAGTGAGGTTAAGACACTCACTTTACTCTTTTTACAGCTGCAATCCATTTTTTCCTTTGTACCAACTTGTGTTGCGCAGTAGGAAACTTGTAATATTTCACATCACTGTTATTCCATCCTGTATTTTTACAATTAACAACACAACAACTGTCGTGCCCCATTTTCCCCTTTATTTACATACAATATACCACATCAGCCTCCGACCGAATTGCGAAAATTCACCACTGCGCGCGCTGGGATAGTTTCGCCTATCCCCTCCAACGGTCGACACACAGCGAATAGATGTTCGCAATGTTTTGAAGGGTAGACATTAACTGTCATTCTTGTCAGAAAAAACCACTTTTGTTGGCCACACTGAACTCCTCTATTACTTAAGCCATTGAGTTGGTATATTATCAAGGAGGAGACTTTTGAATGGGTTCTTGTCATTATTTTCATCATTGGGTGACAAGTGACATGTTTATATCGGGTATAAACAGAACTACAATGTCATTATATGCAGAAAGAAGCTGATGCAGCAAGTTATATTTTAAGTAACTGTATCCTTAGGTTATTACAACATAAAAAAAGCATATTTAGGGTACATAAAAAAATGTGAAAATCTGATTCGAATCCTAATAACGCGGCCATATGGGTGCTGGAATAAGCCCCGCCCAATGAACTCAAATACTGGTAGCGCGGCCGTATTGGTGCTGGAATAAGCCCCGCCCAGTGAACTCAAATCCAGATAA
>CAJUYI010000457.1:46801-78234 GCA_910591695.1 Galerucella pusilla
TCTTTTTAGTGTGGTATGAACCACTTTTCCGCACTCTTTTTAGTGTGGAAAGAGTCACTTTTACTCACTCTTTTTATTGTGGTAAGAGTCACTTTTCCGCCCTCTTTAGTGTAAAGATAGTCACTTTTTCACTCTCTTTTGTGTGGATAGAATAACTTTTCCTCGCTCTTTTTAGTGTGGAAAGAGTCACTTTTCCTTACTCTTTTTAGTGTGGAAAGAGTCACTTTTCCACTCTCTTTTGTGTGGATAGAATAACTTTTCCGCACTCTTTTTAGTGTGCAAAGGGTCACTTTTCCGCACTCTTTTTAGTGTTGAGTCACTTTTCCTCACTCTTTTAGTGTGGTATGAATCACTTTTCCGCCCTCTTTTTAGTGTGGAAAAAGTCACTTTTCCTCACTTTTTTAGTGTGGTATGAATCACTTTTCCGCCCTCTTTTTTGTGTGGAAAGAGTCACTTTTCCCCACTCTTTTTAGTGTGGTAAGAATCACTTTTCCTCACTCTTTTTAGTGTGGTAAGAATCACTATTCCCCACTCTTCTTAGTGTGGTAAGAGTTTATTTTCCGCCCTCTTTTTAGTGTGGAAAGAGTCACCTTTCCTCACTATAATAAATGTTCCTATAATTTACCATTTGGGTTCATTTCCGCATGCTTGTAGAAAAAATAGTGTACCTAACACGTGCGGAAAGTGATACTTTTCCGCACTAGTTAGGTAAACTACTATATTTTCTTGAACAGATTTTATTTTTTTTAAACTTTTAGATCTTCAATGTACGACGTGGCAATGGGAATTTATAATTTAAAAAAAGATTCTACGGGTGTTTGTAAAGAAATTCTTATTTCTGGCTTGGTAGATCCTAATTTAGAAAATCAACAAAAAGTAACCAACTTTTGGATGGATCATTCCATACTACCGCCAACAGTGGTCAACAGATTTTCCTTTCTATTATCACAAATGTATAAATCTAAAATCGAAGATAAACTATTAGGTCTTTGTACGTATTTTCTCATTGGTCTATTGGACGGTACCGAAAAATACGACAAGGAAATTTTCGAACATCCTTTAGAAGACTGCGATTTCGAGGAATACAAGCTACAAACGAATTGGAAGCTTCAACATCCTTCCGTCGTTCCTATGTTCGCCGAAACGTTGGATTTCAACAGCTCGGAAAGGTGAATAAATAAAATTGAAATCTACCATTGTATTTATATCTGGCAACAACGTGTAAAAGGGAAAAATACGTGTTATTCTCGGATATTCGGATCCATTTTATAAATACCCACGTTCACCCTACATCTAAATTTAATATAAACCCTGTTTCCTCAGTCTTGACTCATCAGTTTCACCGATACCTTAATAGGGAACCTTTTTGGCCACTTCCCCTTCCCGTTTAGCATATATAGCCGATTGTAATATGTAGTTCTATGGTTTTGTTTAGTTCTTCTACGTCAGTCGACAGAGACGTCTTCGCTTTGCGCCGCACACAAGCGAATTTTGAGTTTGCGCCGACTCAGTCGTTTCAAGAGCATCAAATTTCAAAATATACTAGCTTGGACAGTAGTTTGGGCATGGATGTGGCACCGCATTTTAAAGACCCGAATTCTTTGCATATATCTCAAAAATACAAGGTACAGAAGAAGAGGTTTTTGAAAGATAAGAATAAAATTTCAAGATTTATGGCGCATTATGAAACGCACAAACAAATTAAAAAAGAAGAAGAAAGAAAAGAGTCGATTTTGGAAAGAGAGAAGAAAGTCACGATTTATAGGAGTTATAGAAAAGGGGATTTCCCGGATATTCAAATTACTTTATCGGCTTTGTTGAAACCTTTACAAGTATTAGCGTTGGTAAGAGATTTTTCTTATTTTTATTTTCAACTTTTCATTTATTTATTTATTTTTTCAGCAAGATAACGAAATTTCCAAAATCCTATTTCTAGAAATATTCAAAGGTGTCGCGAAAAAAATCGAAAACAACCAAACCTTCTTAACCACTGTTTTGGACGGTATAAAAAACATCTTCAACAATTCAGTCCAATTTAACAGATACCTTTTTACGGCCTTATTGGATATTTTATTGAAAAACAAAGAAAAAATGTTCATAGATCCAAAATTATTGTCATACGTAGCTCTAGAAAGCGGACTAGCGTCGACAGGAGCTCTATTGATGGAAGAATACATTATAAACGACGTCGACGATCTAGAAGGACCCAGCAGCAGTAAAAGGACTTTTAGAGAAGACAACAAAGATGTTATATATTGGATTAAGTTAGCAGAGTGAGTAGTTTTTATCACAAAAATGTTAGTTTTGGGGGGTTTTTTATTAATAAACTATTTTTTATTTAATTTTCTGTAGTACTCCACTGGTAAACAACTAAAAAATGGTATTTTTGGGGGACTTTTTGATTAATAATCTATTTTTTACGTAATTTTCCGTAGTACGCCACTGGCAGGACAGTGTTTTTTAACTAAAAAATGCTAGTTTTGGAGGATTTTTTCATTAATAAACTATTTTTTTACTTAATTTTCCGTAGTGCGCCACTGGTAAACAGCGTTTTTTAAACAAAAAAATGCTAGTTTTAGGGGATTTTTTCATTAATAAACTATTATATACCTAATTTTCCGTAGTACGCCACTGGTAAACAGCGTTTTCTTAACTAAAAAATGTTGGTTTTTGTTGATTTCTCCAGAAAAACTATTTTTTATATAATTTTCCGTACTACGTCTCTGGAAAATGCCGTTTTTTAGCTAAATAATGATAGTTTTTGTTGATTTTTCAAAAAAAAACTATTTTTCACTCAAATTTCCGTAGTACGCCACTGGTAAACAGCGTTTTTCAACTAAAAAATAATAGTTTTTCGTAGATTTCTCCCCAAAAAACTATTTTTTGCATAATTATCCGTAGTACGCCACTGGCAAACAGCGTTTTTCAACCAAAAAATGCCTTTTTAAGATAATTTTTAGTAGTACGCCACTGGAAAACAGCGTTTTTTAACTAAAATATGCTAGTTTTTGGTGATTTTTTGATTAATAAACAATTGTTTACTTAATTTTCTGAAGTACGCCACTGGTATACAACGTTTTTTAACTAAAAAATGCTAGTTTTGTGGGATTTTTTCATTAATAAACTATTTTTTACCCAATTTTCCGTAATACGCCACTGACAAACAGCGTTTTTTAAGTTTTGGGTGATTTTTCCATTAATAAACAATTTTTACTTATTTTTTCGTTGTTCGCCACTGGCAAACAGCGTTTTTTCGACTAAAAAATGTTGGTTTTTGTTGAGTTCTCCAAAAAAACTATTTTTTACATAATTTTCCGTACTACGCCTCTGGAAAATGCCGTTTTTTGGCTAAATAATGCTATTTTTTGTTGATTTTTAAAAAAAAAAACATTTTTTACTCAATTTTCCGTAGTATGCCTCTTGAAAATGCTGTTTTATGGCTAAATTCTGCTAGTTTTTGTTGATCTTTCAAAAAAATATATTTTTTACTCAATTTTCCGTAGTACGCCACTGGTAAACAGCGTTTTTCAACTAAAAAATGCTAGTTTTTTGTGGATTTCTCTACAAAAGACTATTTTTTGCATAATTTTCCGTAGTACGCCACTGGCAAACAGCGTTTTTCAACCAAAAAATGCCAGTTTTTTGAGGATTTTTCCCAAAAAACTACTTTTTTCACAAAATTCTTAGTAGTACGCCACTGGCAAACAGCGTTTTTCCTAAAATATGCTATTTTTTTGTGATTTTTTTTCTAAAAAACCATTTGTTACACAATTTTCCGTACTACCCCCCTGGAAAATGCCATTTTTTAGTCAAATAATGCTAGTTTTTATTGATTTTTCCAAAAAAAAAAATTTTAACTCAATTTTCCGTAGTACGCCAATGGTATGTATACATCGTTTTTCAACTAAAAAATGCCAGTTTTTTGTGGATTTTCCCAAAAAAACCTTTTTTTTACATAATTTTTTGTAGTACGCCACTGGCAAACATCGTTTTTCAACTAAAAAATGTTATTTTTTTTCGTGGATTTTTCCCAAAAAAACTATTTTTCACAGAAATTTTCGTAGCACGCCACTTGTAAACAGTGTTTTTAACTGAGCATTTTAGTAGTACTCTACTGCTAATCAGCGTTTTCTAAATAATATTAAAATACAAAATGTAGAGGGTTGCATAAGCAGTAGTACTGTGAGCTAAATCTGTAGACTAAGGTGGTCTGTTTTCATTTCTAGGCTGTACAAGGAACTGGAAGACTGGGACACGGTAAAAGCCATATTTTTAGAAAAAATGGACTGTAAGGAATCCTTCCAAAAAGCATTAACTTTCGAATCTAAAAGTTTCTACAAAGAAGCCTCAAATTTATACATAGAACTAATAAACTCCGAGCAATCCCGCAACAAAAAAGATTTTTACTACGACTCCTACTTCAAGTGTTTCGCTAATTTGGGCGAATGGGAAAAAATTCCGAACGCCATAAAATTGGTAGTAGGTAACGAAAACACGTGGGAAAGTCTATGGAACGACGAATGGGCCAAACAAAAACTTCTACCTTGGTACATAACGTCGCAAGTTAAAAATGAGCTGTTCAAAGAAACTAACAGCGTGGAATTTTTGACAGAGCTAAACAGCTGCTTAAAAGATACGACAAACGTGGAATACCTCAACACCCACTTCTCAGAAGAACTTTGTAGTTTGTGGTTGAGCGAAAAAGACATACCAACAACCAAACAATATTTAAAGATGTGCTTGAAAAACTTTTTAGAAGACTGGCAAATTTTGAATCCGATGTTCCAGTCCCAACGCTATCAAAAGCTGCTCAAATTGCAAAACGTCATAGAAATATCGGATTTTATAGAATTATTCAAAAATTTCACTGAAGGAATAGAAAAATTAACTCAAATTACAGATAAATGGTCGAGTAGTTCAAACGTACCTCCACCAACAATACTACTTGCAGAAACTAAATTGTTGTATAGAAAACAATTTATAAAAATTTTATCCGAAGAGTTGAAAAAAATGGAATGTTTGGACGTGGAAGGTTACCAGGAGAAGTTGGAAAAAGCGAAGATTTCGATGGATTTGGATTTGATCAACTTTGCAGCGGACGCTGGGAATTTTTCTATGGTGAAAAAGTACATAGAACCTCATCTAACTTTAGACCATCCGAAGTTGAACGAAGCCAAAGGAAGTATTTATGTTCTAAAAGCAAATATGATCAACAATTTCGATAATAAAATTACATTTTTCCTTAAAGGTGTTCAAACGTTCGGTAAGTTAGTCGTCACTTTACAGTTGTCAGAACCAAACATGAGCCCCGGAAAATATGCGAACTAAAATAATGTAATTTTTTTTGTTATTTATTTAAACAGTTTTTACCGTGGGATAAAATTATACACTCACTATGGCTAATTACTAATTTATTAAAGAAACACTTAGGCCCGGTTGTAGATGCATAGTTCAACTGTGGTTCTGCGTTGAACCGAGTTTAATTGCAAATTTTTGTTGTAAGTACGTCAGTCACTACTGATCTGTGGTTCAAATAGAAGTTTACGTGAACGGTCCTCGAAGGGCGTTCAAAGGCGGTTCAAGAGGGTTTTGGCATTTGACGTTGAGTGGTTAACCTTAAAAAGTGAGGTTGAATATCTGATAATCCATTATTTCAATCAAAATGAACGAATTAACCGACGATGAAGATTTTTTTACAAATTTTGAATGGTTTTTTACATCCTAGAAGACCGCAAACCTTTAGAAATAGACCCAGTCATTTTGAAATATGGTCTGATAGTGAATTTAAATGTAGATTTCGATTAGAAAAACAAACTGTGAGATTTGTAATCGATGTAGTTAAAATCAAATTCAACAGCTCGGTTAAAAATCGTATTCTGAACCACCCGATGTAAAAAAATTATTGACAGCTCAATATTACATCGTAGCTAACTTCACTGATATTATGTTGGGTAGTAGAATTTACCTAATTTTTAAGTTATTGGTCCGATTATGTAAAGCAAGAGGTGAAGGAACCAGAAAGAAGAAGACTTTTTTAGAGGAATTATTTATTTATCATTTTTATTTAAAAAATGTATGGCGTTTGCATTTCCTTGATTTTTTAAATGTGGCTCTAAGTATGGAATTAATTTCTTTATTTAGCCTGTAATAGGCAATGAAAAGGTCTTTCGGTATATCAAACGGATTTTTCTTTCTATACCCATATAATTCCTAAAATTTTTTTCAATTTATACTCTAAAATTTGGCTTATTTTTTTGTTTCGATATTGTTAATACACACCGTCCCGAAAATGGGATGATATTGATGTTCATTTTGACTCATTTCATGAAAACTTACAATATTCAATTTATAACAAACAGTGTCAAAACACTCCTAACGTCGAATATTTTGGTCGGCGTTATCTTAACAGCGAAAATTTTATTATACATCGATGTAAGTTACATCAAAAGCGTACAGAATAGCTTTTTCGTAACATCTCTCGACCTTGAAGATTTACAGCTCTGTTACCGCTAACATTTTTGTACAGAATAATTCCATAAGGATATTAAAATATTCTCTTCTTTCGAACTGAAATTTGTTGATCGTTTTTTATTTGCTCTCTCCATTAATTTTCCACACAAAATACAACAACCATTACCTTTTTGTTTACAACCACATACACCTGATAATTCTCAATCAACACTGACAGTCAACGATCAAGTTTGGCATGGGACATTAAAATTTTAGATGAAAAGCGTAGTTCAGTGCAACCAACGTGACCTGAACGGCGTTCAACCAAACTAATGTTGATCTTGCACTCTACAACGAAAACCAAAATGAACTCGGTTCAAAGTTGACTGGCAGTTCAGTTAAACTAACGTTCACCTGTGACATCTACAACCGGCCCTTACACTCTATAATAAACTTAATTTATATACACACTATTTAATGTCTACTAATTTATTTACACTCGGTATAATAATTGTCCTAATTTATATTCACTATCTGTTCACTCACTTTATTCTGAAAAACTCCTCGACTCGCTCGAAAACCCGCGTATATATAGTCCCTCGAATCTCTAGAACTTTCTTGACTATACCACCTCTGCGTATACTTTATAATTCGAGAACATTCGCGATTAACCATTGTACGCTACTCTTCGAGAACAGTTTGATTATTACCTGCGAAAGAACCTTTCTAGAAAGGTCGACAGGACCGGCTTCAGAATCGGTGAGTTCGTAACAATAAGGTCATCGCAAGCAGCCAATCGAGAGCTAATGTTAACGATTGTCCATTAGTAATTGTTAAATGTAATCGAAATAATATGACCGAGTGATTTCATCAACATACATCATTTTATTCATTTTGTAACAGTGTTGTCATTGCGATGATGATTATCCGATTTTTAGACAATTTCACTAATTTGGATCCAATAGTTTTTCGAATATTTTGTAGAATGGATATATAAAATGGCTATTGTGTTTGGGGATTTTCCATATTGACTGGGATCGAAGACTTTATTTAGATAACCAATGTGTCCTTTTGGTAATTTTGGCAAATTCTGATAATTTGAATAGTAAGTTCGGGTAATTTTCATTCTTGCATCGGCAACACTGGACTATAACCAGTTCATATTTTGTTGCTTTCCATAGAAACTTGACCCTTCTTTTTCATGACTTTAATAATAATGATAATTATTATTATTATTTCAAGAAAACGTAAAAAAAAATTTTTCTTCAATTTTTATTTTTTGAATATCTTTGAAACCGCTGGACCGATTGACTCAAAAAACTAATCAGATCTTAGTCTTGGTAAACCCATTCGAACACCGTGTCACGGGTCTCAATCGGTTGATTCGTTCTTGAGATATCGTACGACAAAAATTTTGTTTACAACTCTGAAACTACTCAGAATATCTTCTTAGGACCTCAAAACGTGAAGATCCGATGAGAACAAGATTTTTGAAAATCGAGGTGAAAACAATAACTTTTTTAAATCTTCGATTTTCAAAGAAAAAGCGGGAAGTTAAAAACCAATAAGTGATTTCAAATGCTTTATATATGTAAGAGTAATCTCATCAAAGATACAAAAGTGAAAAGTCATTTAGTAATTCGCAAAGAAGCTTATCAATTCGATTGTTTCTTTTTAATAACGTTATTCGATAATTAGACTATAATTGATTCCATCAAAATATTAATAATGCACCCTCAAATTGAAAGGCAATAAAAAAATGAAGTATTTCATAGTCCATAGAAAAATTTTAATAAATTAAAAAAAAAGAGCCAATTTGAAAATAAATTTTTGGTATATTTCTTCGTCTCTTAAATTTTAACGTTCTGAAAATTTTGCCGCCCCCCAAATCGTGCCGCCCTAAGCCCGGGCCTCATAGGCCCATTTGTTAATCCATCACTGCTTTGTTTACATATCTCTTAACAGTTGACATTTTTGGTATCGATATTTGGTTATCGATTCAAAATATCGAATTGTTACTACAACTACAGCGACATGAACACGCCCACCAGGGCTCATGTTTGCTTCTGCCAACTGTACTTTACTATATCTATTATGTATGTATAATATGTATTTTTTGGTAACATTCACTGAGACCTAAAAGATCTATTGTACCCCTATACTTCTACTTAGGGCCAACTGCATCGTTTTAAATATCTATTGGGCCCCCCACTTCTACTTAGTGCCAATTGCACCGTTTCTTCTTCCAAGTAATACTTTCATAAGTAAAACTTTATTTATTAAGTAAAACTTGGTGTAATTCAACTTATTTAGCTAAGTCGACTAAAGACAGGACGTGCACAGGCGGAAAGGGATTTTTATTTTGGTAAAAAATTGAAATGTGACATATGTGACACTAAATTCTGATGAAGAGAATGAGAATTATATAAAAAATATAGACAATATAAAATATAAGTAGAGTAGATGAAGAGCTGCGTCTCCCAGTGATTTATGCCCAGTGTTCATGGATAAAACTATCGATCTTTCAATAGTGGTAGTAGGAATCTGACTGTTTCTTTTCGTAATCGAAACTTTTAAAAACATTTATATTCGGATAGGGTGTTATAAAAATCTTGTCTGGGAATTATATTCCTGGGAACACCAAATTCAATTAATTCCTTTCTGTGAAGGTCATCAAAAAGCTCTATATCAACTATTAATTCCGTTTTGTTTGATTTTATAAACTAACCTATCTATATTTTGATAATTTTGCCTGCCAAGTGCCAAGACATAACCTTACTTTCACATAAGTAGGACTTAAGTAGAACCTACACTTCTACTTACGTTAAGAATGACTTTAGACTCGGTGTAGTCACACATATTTCCTAAGTCCTACATTTAAAAATGAGGCGTTGCATAAATGTGCCCTTATAGTATTTCATTACAAACGTTTACTAAACCATAGAACTCCCATCCCAATATGAGTTTGTGCTTGGTTGTAGTTATTCTCATACTTTTACAGATGTTTTAGTTCATTGGTTAGGTAATTTTTTCTCGTGCAACTCAACAGATAAAATTTAGGCCACTTTTTGACATAATGGACGAACCAAACGAAATTAGACATGATGTTATAGGTAATTGAAATAATAAAAAAATAAAATATAAACTCTCTCATTGGCTCTTGCTACACGATCAATTATGTTGGAATAATCAGTACCTACCACTTAGTACTATTACAAACTATTGACTGGAAAGAGTTGAGAATCTGATGAACTTTATATTTTTTGGACTAGTTGAATGTAGAAAATTTTCCTTGAAATAGTCTATATGATCCGAAATTGAATTTTTAATTGAAATTCTGTGCCAGATTTCTAAGAAGTGTGAAGGTGGTTTTTTTTAATGATTCCCTCTACTTAGTCTGTATCTTGTTCTTTCTTCAACGCTTTCCACCACTATATATGAGGTTGAGAATAACTTCCATGGCTGCCGTTGGGCATGATCTCATTGCTCCTTTAATGCATATACATACAGGCTAGTCTTTGAATTTTGGAGAGGTTTTCTCTCGTCGTCAATAGGCTAGTTCTACTACTCCACGCAATGGCTCCATAAGTTATGATTGGTTTCACTATGGCAGTGTACATCCAGCTTAAAATTTTTGGGTTACAACCCCAGTTTCTTCCTACCATATTTCTGCACACAGTTAGAGCCATTTTTGCCTTGTATGTAATCTCCTTTTCGTGTTCGTTCCACAGGAGTTTACTGTCTAGAGTCAAACTGGATACTTGACTTCTTGTCTCCATTCTATCTCGTTCCCATCAAGTTTTATGGTTTTGAGGTTAAGTTTTCTTTTTTAAGTAAAGATTTATTATTTTTAGAAAATATTTTCCGAACCACAACTGAAGAAACTGTAAAATTAACATCGAGCAGCAAAATTTTTGACGTCCTCACCAACGTCACTAACATTTTTAACGACAATAAAGATCTTTTTACAAAATTCCGTCAAGAATTATCGACAATTCTAAACGATCCAATCCACTCGGTTTCTGATATAGAAAAATTCGGTTGGAATATTTTCAAAAATACAGTAGAAAACTGTACAGAACAGTGTTCAACAGTTTCCAAAGCATATACGAAATTAGCGCAGTATGTTATCGATAAAAATGACGGTGAAAGAAACGCGGATTTAATTTTGTTCGTACTACGCGCCATGAAGATGAATTCGTCGGAGGCTAGACAAATGTTTCCTTGTCTTTTAATGCTGGACGATTTAGGGAGTGAACACAAGGAAATATTTATAGAAGAAGCGGAAAAAGTTCCTACTTGGATGTTTTTAGGTTGGATACCGCAATTATTAGCCAACGTTGATTCTGTCAAATTATTCGCTATTGCGAAGATAATTAGAAAAATCGCAGAAACGTATCCGCAAGCCATAATGTATCCTTATAGATTAAGCAAGGATAATTTCAGGTTTGTTGATAATCAAGTTCAAATGGAAGCTGCTTCGCTGATAGAAAGGTTAGTAGTGTCATATCTTGGATCAAAAATAATTTGATAGGGCTAAGCGTGAGTTTTTTGGTCCCAAAGTGATAAACTATATTTTAATCTTCACCATGTTCCTACAGCCACAATAGACTCATGCGAGTCGCAGTGGAGCGCCTTAAAGACCCACTCACCACAAACCCAACCTACAGTTCCATCAACGCCCTGTAATGCTTCAAATAAAGTTTTCATTGTTTCTTAAAGCTTCCTTCAACCTCTGCAACGATTATTTTTCGACTAATTTCCTTTTTAACCCCCTTTCTACGTCCCTGTCGACCAAATTTTTTATTTCCAAAAATTCCATAGTCAAATTTTTGTTGAATCGTTCTTAATCTTCCTTTTTGCGTGGATATTTTTGGTTTCTCCCCACCCTTCCTAAGTAGTGACTTCCATTAAAACAGCCAATCAAATAACTACGACAATTGACGTCTTTTTTTCAAAAATTTATTTACGAACCTACTTACTGACTTACTATGTGAAGGAAATTGGAAGGGTCACTAAATACCTGATAGAAAGGTTAGTAGTGTCATATCTCGAACCAAAATTAATTTACTAGGGCTAGGCATAAGATTTTTGGTCCGAATCATCGTTTAGTGCCAGAAAAATCGTATTTACAAAGTAATAAACTATCTTCACCATGTTCCTACAGTTCCATCAACGCCCTGTAATGCTTCAAATAATGTTCTTATTATTTCTTGAAGCTTCCTTTACCCACTGAAACGATTATTTTTCTAATAATTTCATTTAAACCCCTTTTCAACGTCCCTGTCGACCAAAATTTTTGTTTTCCAAAAATTCCCTAGTCAAATTTTTGTTGAATCGTTTTTAATCTTCCTTTTTGTGTGGATATTTTTGGTTTCTCCCCCACCCATCCTAAGTACCCAGACAGTGTTGAACTCATCCCCACGTTAATAAGTGAGCACCTGCGTCAAGAAGTAGTTCACCTCCCCGAATTTCCGGTCCATCCAATTTCTCCTGCTCCAAATCGCTCCGTTTAACGCGCCCTCATACTCATCCCATCTTCTCTCCATTTCCTCATCCGCCCATTCCAGTACTTCCTCTCTGGTCGCACCCCTCCAGCTTTTCTGTGTGGCTCTAGCCATCAAGTCCAATGGATATGACCTTGACAACTTTGACAGCACCGCTGCTGCCAGTCCACCCACTGTCCTGTACGCCTGCACCACCCTCAGAAGTATCCTTCTCTGCACCCGCAGGAGTGGTCTAACCCTCGCATTCACCCCTGCTTTCTTATCCCATAATTCCGCGCCATACAGCATACTCTGCTCTATCGTTCTACCAATTACCCTCCTCTTCCTCTCTCCCGGTCCTTTCACATTACCCATTAATCTTCCCAGCCATGCTGCCCTTACTTTTGCCTTCAACATATTTTACCGCTTCCTCCATCCCAATTTTCCTTCCCTTCATCATCACCCCCACTGACCTTGCCTTGCTCCGCCCCTTCACCGGTAGCCGTCTTTTTCACAAGGATCACCCTGGTCACCTTCCACCTTTCCGGGAACTCTTCTTCCCTCAGTATCCTGTTGAATAGTTCCAAAAAATACTCCTCATTGTCATCCAACAGTCTCTTCACCATATCACCTCTCATGCCGTCTATACCTGGGGCTTTCTTTACTTTAACATTTCTCCCCCCCTCCTCTACTTCCTACTTCTCTACTGGCCTTATCCCTCTCATTTTCCCTATCTCCCTAGTATTCTGGGCTTCCCGAATCCTGCCCTCAACTCCTCCTCCTACCCCTGTGAACAATTTCTTTCTCCCAATATTCCTATTTCCACCCATTCTTTTCACTGCTTTCTGCGTGGGTATTTTTGGTTTCTCCCCCACCCATCCTAAGTAGGGACTTTTATTAACACAGCCAATCAAATCACTACGAAAATTGACGTCTTTTTTTCAAAAATTAATTTACGGGCCTTCTTACATCCTTACTATGTGAAGAAAATGAATTTGACTGCTATAAGAGTCACAAAACACCTCCTTGTGGTACCTACACCAAATTTTTCATTTTTAGATTGGACGAATTGTTATTGAAAGACGAAAATATCAACAACTTTCTCAAAGCTTTATCGTATATCAGCGTACCAGCTTCCATTCTTAGGTACTATATAAGTAAAATTCATAAAACAGATGACAGCGGAGCTGTCATAAGATATATAGAAGAAGTAGAAACCGAGATTTTTAATCCAACTTGCGATAGTAGAAACGTGAATTATATGCAAGGAAATATTTATAAAAATATCAAGAAATTTAAAAAGGACTTTACAAAAATTGCAGGTAATTTTTTTTCGGAAGACCCTGTGTAAATATCCTGTCCGAAAATATCCTGCCAAAAAAAAGCATCCCATAATATTCCCTAACAAAAATAACTCGTCCAAAAATATCTCTTCGCATTTTACCTTAGAAAGTAATGGTTGGGAGGGATGAATGCATTCAAGAAGGGGAAGGGAATATAATAATTGGATTCACCCTTCTTAAACCAAGTATACTTTGGCAAGTTTATCTGAAGCCGTGAAAGGAACGCAGTCGAAAACATTCGATATTGCCACGTTTAACTATGAAAAAGCTAAAGTGCTAAATATGTAATGATAATAATTAGAAAAGGGACTTTTTATTATTAACAATATCAACATTATGATTAAACGTTAATTCTTTAATGTGCTTTTACTTGGTAAAATAGGTACCGTACGCCATTTGTACGTTTACCGATTCCCCGTAGCTTCAGATAAACTTGCCAAACTATAATAGGCTCAGATATATTTTCAGTTAAGAATATTCTTGAACAGGATTTTATTAGCTGGGGATATTTTTGGACGGGTTTTTTTTTGGCAGGATATTTTTGGACAGGATATTTAGTCGTGCTTCCCCCTGTATGTAATTGTGTTTTTAAATTAATTTTTTTTGAAGGTTTGGAATCAGTTAAACGTAAAGAATTTTGCAAAAAACTTGATAATGAGTTGAGAGTAATGTTGAATGTTGAAATAAAATCGAAACTTCTTAAAGATTTTTGTCCGTGGCTGGCAAATTTTTCTGCCAACAAATTAAACTTGGAATTGGAAATACCCGGTCAATACGATGGGAAAAATATGCCTTTACCGCAGCATCATGTAAAAATCACGGGATTCCATCCAGAAGTATGTCAAAGTTTTTATTGAACGCTTTACAAAGCCGTTCCACTAGGAAGAAACAACTATTATCCGGGCCATAGTCCCCAACAGACATTTAGTCACATAACTTAGTTAAACGCAAATCAAATTTCGAAAAATTTGATAACAAGCCCATTGGCTTAAAACCATTTACAATAAAAAGTTACTATTACTTACATCTCTTACAACAGTAAGCAGGAGAAGCGTTCCCCCATTTCGGCATTCTCGTCCAAAATACCTTAACGAAGATGTTACCATCTTTTAACATAATTTGTTATGTTTTTTTAATCTTAAGGAAACAATGAATTTAAAAGCACCAAAAAAACTTGTAAATATTAGACGATGATCGAATGTCAATAAACGTCAAAACAAACTAGGGAATTTTTCCAGTTGATCTGACAGTAAATTGTATCTAGGGTTGGTAAATTAATATTAATTCTGATAAGCAAGAAAGTAACTAAAAATGACATCATCGTCTTTTTATCGTAAAAATCCTATATTACAGTTTCCTATAAAATGTCATAAATAGTTAAAAATATATCGTTATCGTGCTTGGAGGTAAAGATGAAACTATTGTGACAGCTTTAACATTTCCGTTACTGGAAGACATGTATAGATTGTAATTTTGGTGTCTTCTTCAGTCTGGGATTAGGTTCTTAGAGCTCTCCAGCGGAGAACATATACCTTGTACTGATGAGTGAAGTTATGTTGTTCCTTCTAATTGCAAACCAGAATGGTTGCTTAAATTTGTAAATCATACCGACCCCGTTTGACTAAGTAGTATAATACAATGTTCGTCGGGGCCTATAGCCTGGGAAGTAGTTGTTTCTTCTCAATATAAGTTTATATTAAACGTGAATATTTTAGATAAAAATTATGCAATCTTTAAGAAAACCAATAAAAATCACAATGCTTGGTATGAACACGAAAGAATATCCATTTTTGATCAAGTTCGGAGAGGACATTCGACAAGATCAAAGAATCGAACAAATGTTCGGTCTGATGAACAACATTTTGCGAAACGATCCATCATGTTCGAACAGCGGTTTGGACATTTTAACCTACCAGGTATTTATTTTTATTCACAACCATATAATATGTAATTCTGTCATTACTAATGTCATAGAATGTTAGAAAGGGTCATACTACACACCTCTACTTCCCGACCTGACCTCCCGCCCTCTTCGAGTACTTCTCGCCCTGACCGCCCGCCCTCTTCGACAACTTCCCTTTTAGGTGTGTTCAGAACGAAACAAAGATTTATTAATTTTGATCGGGATTTGATGGTTGTAGATAAAATAGTATACAAACCTCGGGTAGGAAGTTTCATTCCTGTCTCGAGATAATAGCTAACAGTAATGAAACTCTTCCCACCTCGGTGTTGTAAATACCATTATTAAAATTAAATTTCAAGTGGTAAAAAAATGTTAATATTCTAGGTAATACCATTGACGTCGAATTTGGGGATAATACAATGGATAAACGACACTGTGCCTTTGGAAATGTTTATCAGTAAATCGTTGAAAACGAAAAGAACGCAAAAAGATTGTATGGGACCGACGTATGATGAATACGTTTCATTTTTGAACGTGAAAAAAAGAAGAGACGATGAAATTTTCAAAATTTACGGTGATGCAGCGGAAAATATTAAAAAGGAAAAAACTATTTTGAAATTTATGAATTTTGTTTCGAAGATTCCGTTAGACGTACTCAGGTGAGCAAATAATTTTAACTTCTATTTGAATGTAATTGTAATTTGGATATATTTCATTTGAGACAACCTGTATAATAATATATAATTTTCTGTAAACCTACTTGGACCCAAAAAAAAATTCTAAATCTTCCCCATACTTTTATCTGTTCGTTTGTCAATGTTAAAATATAAAGTGTGTCCCAAAAATCAATTTTTAAATTTTTGAAAATAAATACCTTATACAGGGTGGTCCGTAAGTAATTGAACATAGACGTACAGTACAATCTTCACTCCAAAATATTGCGATTCAAACCAACTAGCCTCAATAAAATGTTGATATTAAGAGAGATACAGGATGTTGAACATGAAATTTTAATTTTCGTTTTTTGCAATAGCTTTAACGCTTTTTGACGTACATGCACAAAAATTTAAGGTTTGAGGTTTTTTGATAGGAGAGATCATAATTCGGTATCTATTTTGATGTATTTTGTAGAGGGCGCCACAGGTCACGAATGCGGCATAAATGTGCGCAAAACTTTTTTGCCTTTCACATGTATAGTCCTTCGCAACTCTAGAACCTTCTTGAATTTACCACTTTCTACGTATGCGAAGCTTCCAGAACAATCGGGAATAAACCATAGCATTACTCTGTTATGGAACCTTCTAGAAATATCACATTTACCAAAATTTATAGTTCACTTCTGAATGATGATGACAGTCACTAAGAATCACTAAAATATTGATTTGATATAATTATATAAGATACAGAGATTCTAAAGAACTCACTTATTTTTATTTTACATGTGTGATTACATTTATTTTAGTAAAAATATAAACACAAAATTCAACTATCCTCCATCTTATATCAAACACCAATCAGAAGAGAGTGACGTCGTACTTTCGCAAATATCTATGATCCTAACATCTGTTTTGCATTCACTTTATTGTTTGTTGGCTTTGCTTGGTTCATGTGTCAAATGTTTGAAGTTTGAGTCATAGAGAAATATAATATGTCTATGGTTTGACTTTGACGACTTTACCACAGAACACAGATCATAGATAACCTACCGACACAGATCACCTATAAATGGTGTTTACGAATTGATGATGTCATAGACAGACGCCATTACTATTCTAGCGTTTTGGCGCATAATTTGAAATGTGTTTTTTAAAGTTGAATATTTACAGGCTGTCTCATTTGAAATATATAAAATGCTACTATTTTTCAATACACTGCATTTTGGGAATTTATTTATTGATTATAAAGTTAATTTTCTTCTTTATAGAACGTCATTTTGGTCACTAAGCACCAGCACAGAAAACTACATAGCTTTACGCAACAATTTCATAAAAACCTATTCGGTATTATGCGCTTCGCATTGGATTTTAGGCATAGGCGATCGCCATCTAACCAACAGCCTAATCTGCTTAAGAAACGGCAAAGTTCTAGGCATCGACTTCGGCCACGCTTTCGGTACTGCTACGCAAATACTACCAGTACCCGAATTAGTACCCTTCAGACTCACCCCGCATTTGGTGGGTTTGATGGAACCGCTCAAAGAAAGAGGCTCTTTCAGGGAATACTTGATACATTGTTTGAGGTGTTATAGAGCTAACAGCTCACCTCTATCTGCTACAATGAGCGTATTCATACAAGAACCATCTATCGATTGGTTGGAACACGCTGGAGACGGGAACAATGAAAACTGGTACCCTCTGGTGAAAGTTAACCAAGCTCGGAGGAAGCTGAAAGGAGCAAATCCAGCTGATATTATGCTGGAAGAATTGAGAGCCGGTATGAGATTGGAAAGTTACACTAACGCTTATATGAAACACGTAAAAGGCGATGAAAATGATAACGTAAGAGCCAGATTGATCGGTCGAGAGGAATTGAGTCTGGAAGATCAGGTGGATTGTTTGATAGATCACGCTACGGATAGAAATTTGTTGGGGAGGATGTATTATGGATGGAATCCTTGGGTTTAATGTTTTTTAAATATATTTTGTTATTAATAAAGTATTTTTTCGTAAAAAAATGTTTTTGGAATTTTTTTTGTGCTGCTGTAAAATGTAAAGGATACAGTCTTACCAGGATCACCCTGGGCGACCTTGGAAGCTGCCCAGGTAACAAGCTGACGTCATTTGTACGTCAATATATGGTCATTTAGTCATTAACGTCATATGACCTCAAAATGACATCATTTCAACGTACTTAATATGACGTTATTTGGACGTACTTAACATGTCGTCAATATGACGTCATCTCAAGGTCATTATCATGACTAATTATTACTATATCGTCACATACAAGGTAAATTTCTGAATAAATAGTTTCTCAACTGGATTGTATGTAGGAAAAACCTACGTTTAACAGTAGGATTTCTGACTGGCCACGGTTAACTAAGGATATATACCTCCATACTATGGGGCTGGTGGACACACCTCTAAACAGGATGTGTGAACAGGTATTCGGTCTACACTTGGCCTACACCTGTCGATATAAAGGAAATGTCTCCTAGTGACCTGTCCACCTTCCTGAGAAGGACAGAATGGACGATGACCCAGGAGGACAACTCCTGCTCGGAAGGATGAACAATGGGTCACATGTGGCCTAAGTGGTGTGAGCCTACACTCACCCTCCCCACTTTACAGATACAGAATGTAAAGAATTTTGTTCAATTTGGTAGTTCTTTAATCGAGGTCAAAGGGTTTCTTGCTGATATTGACGAAATGGAGATATTTTTATTTGGAACCTTCCAATTTTTTTACAATTGTAAAAAAATATGGGACGTCCTGTATACTTATGTTATTTGGTTTGAAAAATATATTTTCCAATTTAAAAAATATCGCAAGTTCGATCATTGACTCTTGAAACAATAAAATAAGGTTGAAAAAAAAATAATTTTACGTGGAATTCTATTTTTTTTTTTTTCAAATTTAAATTCGGGATAATTCGCCACCCCCGCTCCTGGAACGGCGAACCGATCTAAGCCCCGCCACGCACAGCTAATGCTGATCACTGATCAGTTCGACTGGTGTTGTGAAAGAAATAAGAAAACTTGGTAAGTACTCGAAATAAATCTGTCGTAGTTGAAACATTTTTATTACAAAACTTTAAAGAAACTTTTAAAAAACCAGTTTTCTAGTTAATTTGAAAATTGATCTTTCTAGGACTCTTGGTAGAGGGTTTTATTTCCTAGGGTCAAAGTTTTTGTTACTTTTACATTTTACAATTCTTTTGGTATAATTGGAATTATTCTTATAATCGGTTGGGAATCAAGATGATCAAACTAGATATAGTTGGGAGGAAAAAAATATTGCTCCTGCTAGATTTAAACTATACACAGGGTATACAGGGAGGACAGTTGTTATTTAAACTAATTCACTCATTTATAAATTCAACACAGAGACGTTTTGAAATCACCATAGTATCAGATCCAATTTTTTCTGTTTTTTAATTTATTTTTAAAAATTTATTCAAGCAGTTTAAGTTCACTGGATATTTTGAAAAATATAATTGACTATTTCAATAGAGTAAATAGATAACTGACAAAATTTGAAGGTTTTGAACTGGCAATTTTTTGCCTTATCGCGGCAATTTTTTGACGTTTAATATATCAAATTTATGTGTATGAAATTCTATCACTCTGTGTGTGTGTAAGTGTGTGTAAGCAAAGTATACCGCGAAATACAATGAAAGTAAATAGGCTATGGGCATTCGGGACCATTTTCGCGATTTTAACATGGGAATCTCCATAAGGAAATCTAAGATTCAAATTAGCGAAATTGACTCTAAAAGTGGTGATGCGCATGCGCTACGTGTCACGTGCTATGTCAAACGTAGCGCATATATACCCACCCCAAAGGACCCCCAAATTCAACCACCTAGACCCAAAGTACCCCCAACCACCCAAATATTGACCGACCCCCAATCCACTCTCTAAATAACCCAAATGTTTAAATTGAAAAAAAATCGCGAAAATGGTCCCGAATGCCCATAGCCTATTTACTAATGAAGACAAAAAAGTCTGCATGGGAACAGTTTAGAATGTTTCTGGACGCACGTAATTAATTATACGTTAGAAAAGGATACTTCTGAACAAAAATTCTTGAAGATTATGGTTTTAACATGAAAAAAAGAGATGGAACTGATTATACTGAAGCTAGTGTGAAAACACTTTGGAATACGACTGCTCAAATGGTTCAGGAAAAATATTTTCTAGAATTTAACATCAAAATTGATCCATTTAAAGATATTACCTATAAATTTGCTAGATTGGCCAGGGATACGCAACGTAAAAAGCTTCAGGCTGAACCTGACACCAGAAAAAGAAGTTCTAACGCGTTTATCAAAGAAGAATTAATGGAAATGGTAGAAAGATATTCTGAAGATAATCCTGATGGGTTACAAAAAAAGTTTTTTCATTTATGTTCGTTCGAATTAGCATGGCGTGGAAATGAAGCTGCTAATTGTGGTATTAATTACTTTAAAAAAGAATATGATAATAAAGGTAATTTTATTGGCAGGGTAGAATATAATCCAATCTTTTCCAAAACGACACAAGGAGGATCAAAAGCTTTATCTGGCAGTAAGTGGCTGGTAAAAATAATGCTAACAACAATTTGTGTCCCGTTCGTTTATTTTTAAAAATTATTGAAAAAAGAGAATCCAATCTTTATCTAACAACAACAAGATTATTTTTAACAGTACATCCAAATTGGGAGAAAGGAATATGATACAAAAATTCACCATTGGGAATTAATACAATTTCAAAGTGGACGAAAATATCGGCAGAATCAATTGGTATAGACACAAAAAAAATAAAAGTAACCAATCATTCACATAGAGCTTCTGCAATATCTGCATTAGCAAAAGAAGTTGGTGAACAAGAAGTAATTAAGCTTACAGGACATTCTTCTGCCCATTCTTTGAAACCATATTTACAATTAAATGAAGAACACCATTTCCAACTTATAGAGAACCTTCGAGAAAATAAAAATAAAGAAAAGGAATCCTCAGTTTCTAACTTAAATTCATCACAGGTTATGATGCAAAACAATCCCCAAAATAATGCTACAACGTACAATTATAATAATTGTACTTTTTACATAAATAAGTAATTTTTTTAGCTTTAGCAAACACTACAATATTTCACGTGGTACGGCCTATTAGCCACTTCCCTATTCTTCTTTTTCTTGTTATATTAACCTTTTACGTCCTCAGGAGTCAGTTATAAAAATCGAACTTTCAAAAATGTATCGAAACGTATTTCTGTGTTATATATTTTTTCTTCAAACTATTTTTACAACTAATAAATTGTTTTTAAAATATACGTTCGAGATATTTTCGTTAACGGTTGTACTTACATCATATTCCATAACATTTCCAATAATTTTAAGCGTATTATAAATATGTTAAAACTGTAACGCGTTCCAGTATTCTAATGTTTACGCGATCGTGTTATTCTGGGAAAATATATTTGCCCGGGTTTCTTCCAAAAAAAAAAAACAATTTCCAGAAAATGTTTTAAAAAAACAAAAATGTATACATACCATTCATAAAATTAAGCTGAATGAATGGTGAATTTTATGTTTAAATTAACCGTCAGATTATGAGTAATGGGGTCAGCGTACTTTGTTTAGTGAAAGAAGTTAAAATTAAAAAAGTATTTTTTTAAATACTTTACAAATTTGATAAACAAAAAGTAACAAAAATAGCCTCTTACTTTTGAACTAAAAATAAAATTCAAATAAAAACACTAAACAGATTTTTGGCTATATACAAAAAGCACATATTTAAGTGACAACTAGATACGAGGGTAGGTGGAAAAGTATGTTTAAGAAAAATAGATAATGTATCTGTCATTTATCGATAATTGTATATTCTGGCAACATAAATTACTAAACAAACATTCCTTGACAGTTTCCATAACGCTGAATAACAAAAACCAAATGGTGGCATGTTATTTTTGCGAAATTTTCTAGTATATATTTCATAAAAATTAATATCTGGATATCATCCAAACTATATTTGTTGACCTTGCAGATATCCATAAATTACAACTCGTATAATATACACCGGAGATATATTCATAAAATTTTTAGATAATTATACAGGGAGAATCAATAATAATAAAAAATAATAACCAACTGGTAAAATGAACAAGACCAAGATTCTAGGTACATAAATTAAAATATTTCGTGAATGACCTAATAGACTCAGTTTCATTAAGGAAGAAGCCACTAGAGTCTTGCAAGCTTCTTTCTTGATAAAACGGGGGCAGTACAAAATGATGACAATTGTTAGATAAAATACCCTATATCTCGGGAAATATCCATATTTTATTCAAGTATTTGGATTTCAAAGTACCTAGTGGTAGTAAGTAATACTTTTTTTTTCAGACGAATCATCACAATGCCACCACCGACCGAAGGGACAAATTTGCTCACCACCTACATGATCCTGATTCTCCTTCTAATAGCATTGTGGGTTTTGTATTCCGGTCTCTTATAGGAAATTTTAAAAGTAAGTTTTCAACATTAAGAGGGGTCTCACAATTTAGACAGCTCAAAACAGTTGGCACCCTTGACTTGCAACAAATTTTTGGTCATTTAGTATGCGACAAATCTAAAGAATGCAGTAAAATTGAGAGTTGAAATTTAAACATAATTTAACTTGGACGTTTATCTTGGGGATGAGGTATTTTGGTAAAGTTTTAGATTGTTGTAAAAAAGATATAAGCCATTAAATGATCGTGTGATTTTGACAGCTTTGAAAATTTGTGGTCACCAATTTAAAGACCTTACCCCCAAAAGAAAGCCTGGTGAATTCGATAATGAAAATATGAAATCTCAATTCATTGTATTTTTTGAGATTTGTTGCACGGAAAATTTTGTAAACGAACGGTTCTGTACGTTAGTTCAGCTGTTCCACCGTCTTGATGAATGGCGCTGTATGGAACTTCAATGACAGATTACGACGGTCAAATGCCGTTGTCTTGTCATGTGTTTTGTGTGCATAAAAAATTATTTATTTATTGACAAATGTCACCCTATGTTGGAATCATTTGGAAAACTTTTTTATTATTTTCTAGTGTTCGAAGTTTAAATTCAAATTTTGATTTTCGCAATAATATACGAAAGCGGATCATAATGTGTATTGAAGTAAATGGTGGGAATTTTGAGCATGTTAAATTAGAGTGCAAATTATGATTCCTCATGCCAAAAAACGTAAAATTGGCAATTTTCAAAGAGAAATTGTGAAAACAAAAAATTATTGCGAAAATCAAAATTTAAATTTAGAACACCCCGTATCTCGGAAGCTAGCAATATTTGCATAAATTAAAAAAAGAAACAAATTGGTAGTGTATAGAATTATTCACTTTGATCGATGTTAGCATTCAGAGTGATTTCACTTGAAAAACACGTTAAGAATTACTCGTATTCCAAAATAACCGGGTTTTTGAGAACGTGCCAATTAAACACGGTGGTATAGCCACTGTAAGTAGGCAGGTAATAAAAAATATTTTTCTTATATAAAAAAAATTATTTTGCAAAACAGACAAATTTAATCAACGTAAAAATTGTCAAAAAAAGGATGGAAAATATTTAAAATGATATAGGTATTTAGACAGTTAATCCATAAGGCATGCGCCATCTATACAGGGTGCGGCAGATAAACGGTCAATTAGAGATATCTCGAGAACTAAAGGTATCTGAAATATGAAAATTGGCATGAAGGGGTTTTGAATAATGAGCTATTCAATGAAAATAGAAAATTAATTTTTTGTGACAAAAATGTATAAAGCTGATTTATTTGAAAACTACAGGAGATAGGTATAGGGAATAGCAATACATATCGATAGTGGACAACGTATTCTTCTAAAATAAATAATAACATACAGGGTGTCCCATTTGAAAAAAAAAAAAAAGAATTACGCGAAGATTGTGGATTCCGTTTTAATTCCAATTTTGACAGCACCCTGTATAATAAAAAAGGTAACTTCACAGTGTAAACGATAAAGCGGTATGTGGTAAATAGTTCCTAAGAAATTTAAACTTTTATTCAAATTACATTAGAGGATATTGAATTTTATGTACATGGTAAAAAATTGTCATTTTCATATAAAAAAAATTACAACTCAAAAACGGTTCAAGATAGGTATAGGGAAGTATTAACAAAAAATATTCAGAATATCGTAAATATTCCTAAAATTTAAAAATATACAGGGTCTTCCATTAAAAATTACAAAGTTATGTGCGACTTCCGGTATAACCGGAAGTTGAATGGTTACGGCAATATTTTCATTGAATAGCTCATTATTCAAAACCCCTTCATGGCAACTTTCATAATTCAGATACCTTTAGTTATCTAGATATTTCTAATTGACCGTTTATCTGCCGCACCCTGTATAGATGGCGCAAATAGCAATATATATTTCTATTTGAAAGAATTCAATTTGAGAGGTTTATACTTGCAATTTTTGCTATTGGTATTTCCGTTTGGATCGAACTACAAATTATTTCAGAAATATACAATACAAATCGACCTTTTTTTACAAGAACCATAATTTTGTCATTACAATCACGTGATAGTGACGTGAGATTTTAACCAGATTAAGATTGATCCAAATTCGTGTTAAAAATGACGTTATTTTGACGTCCCCTTTTGGGGCCTTGAATGACTTCGACGTGTTTGACCTGAATTCGACGTGAAATTGACGTTCTTTGACGTCACCTTGCTATGTGGGACGTAAAACGTTGTTTTTTATAAAAAATAATGCTGGAATACAGGGCGAATCAAAAATGATTCAACAAAATCTTCAATTTTCTATATAATATGGAAATTTGACCTAACCAATGATTTGTTTGTATAAAAATTAATAAATTGACAATTATTATACAGGGGATGTAGAAAAAGTATATTTTAAAAGCATTTGTATTAAATTTTAATCTTCATAGAACAACTTTTGTTACGAACTATTTCAAAAACTGGTTTCTTGAAATGTATATACAGAGTGAGGCAAAAAATTGCGTAAATACTTTTTTTATAAATCTTCAGAATTTTGTTTTTTTGGTAATATTTTAAGCTAACCCCTGTAATTACGTTTATTTAATATGTTCCCCTTCAGAGTCCTACTTCATTTTTTCAATATTGTACTTCCAAAAATAAATTTAACAAACTTTTGTAAATATTCACCTCTACAATCATCCAAAACTAATAAAAAATATTTACCAAAACTAAAACCACGTTCGGATTAAAAATAGTAAGTTATTTTTAGCAAAATATCGAGCGGGCCACGCAAAATTAGAAACGTACTTTATTTATCGAGCCATCCGTGATGCGAGCTGTCACTCCTGTCAGTTTTAATCTAATTTATTTTCATTTTTAAAAAGCGAACCTTTCAATGTTTATCTACGCTCGATGTACCTGTTCGAAATAACCACGCGACTATATTTAGATCGAGTTCTTTTTATAGTTTAATAAAATTGCTACATCGAAAAAATAAAAATGTTTCAAATGAAAACGTTGAGTAAATTTTTGGTAAAGTCAAAAGCGCTCGTATATCGTGCGGGTTCAAAGGTCACTAACCATATGTATCAAATCAGAAGACACAGAGGTTACCAAAATGTTAGATTACAAAAACGGTGAGTATGTCTTTGTTGAATCGTATGACCCGCATGATAAGACTGCACTTGACTATATTCGTTGAATTTGTAGGTTGGAGACGTCATCCACAGAACTGAGCATTTTCCATTGTACAATATGTCTCAGTAAGTTGGAACCATATGGGAAACTTTTTTATTATTAATTTTAGGAAAAAAATGTATTCCTCATAAAAAGTTCTGCATGTTCTAAAATCTAAAATACAATCAACATATATCAATTTTTTTCAGTCGTGTAAGAGGTATTTCAAAAAATATGAATTTTACTCAAGAGTAAAGTACCTTTATTTTTCAGAATATTGACAATTGTTATCATAAAAAGTTGATTATAATTGTAAGCTATTGTTAGATATCTAATATTATCCATCTGCCATGAAAAAATAATTTCTGTTATTTTTATCACAAGAGATAAATGTTTACTCAAAATAGAAACAATAGTAAACAAGCACAAAACCTATTTTTCCAAAATAAATGAATGTAATTGCATATTTGAACATAGTTTTTGGTACTGATAAACTTTTTTTTAATAACATTTTTCGATATTGTCAAATTTAAAGGTACTTTACTCTTGAGTAAAATTCATATTTTTTGACATACCTCGTACACGACTGAGAAAAATTGATATCTGTTGATTGTATTTAAGATTTTAGAACATGCAGAACTTTTTATGAAGAATAAGTTTTTTTCCTAAAATTGATGATAAAAAAGTTTCCCATATGGTTCCAACTTACTGAGACATATTGTATAACCTTGTTAATATCCTCTCGAATGTTACCTAATAAATGAAAAAAAAAGAAGAATCAAACCTAACCTCATTTATACAATAAGGAATGTCCACCAATTGACACGTTGTCACTAATGACAGTCGCCTTGATTAATCTTATTAATATCCAAATAATTGTTTATCATCAAGGCCACTGTCATTGTCAATGTGTCAAGTTGGTGGACATTCCTTATTGTATGAATGAGGTTAGGTTTGATTCTTCTTTTTTTTATTAGGTAACATTCAACAGGATAGATTAACAAGGTCATACAAGGGACATATTCCAGTTTTGTTCTATATTTTTTTGGCAACTATTTCCATATCGAAAAAAGTTTCAAATAAATGTAGAGTGTGAAATTTTGTTGATTATAATCTACATTATTGAGCTGCTCCCCCAGGCCTTTCCAGCCCCCCCTCAGGATTTTTCAAATAAATATCCGTACCATCAAAAATATCGATGAATTTCACTAGAACATTTTTTATATTCAATTCTTAAGCACCACTTTTTCTAGTTTTTGTCATTGTAAGACTTTATGACTCTAAATTGAGAATATTTAAATAATTTTAATAGTACAACCCCCTCTCCAAGTCTGATGCCAATGCTTTTACCAAAATACACTTTGCTATTAGACTACAAAGCAATCGAAAATCTTGACTAGTTAAACCAATCATGGGTGTGGTATTGAATTTTTTTACTCAACCATTCAATTTTTTTGGTATTTTTTTTCAGATTCATCCTAAAAATTGTCAATTCAACTGAAAATTCCACCTGACGCATCTCACTTCACACTTAAATCGCAGTAGCAAGATAGACATAACAAAAAAGATGACGTCGTTTTTGTCGGTATTTCCATCACTCGCTAATGCAAATTATTTATATTTTTATAATTGTTAATTTCTATTTAAGACACATATTTTATGGTTAAGTGTAAATAAAATTTGTTGGTTTTTACGTAGTTTCTTTCACTTAAACTTACATTATACAGGCTGATTACTATTTCAATGTTCCTTATTAGTATCTGGTAGATGGAAGTTTTTGACAACAAAAGAACCCACTAAGAAAATTTTATACGTCCGCCCGTGGTAAAGGGATATTTTCGACAACAAAAGAACCCCCCAAGAAATTCTTATACGTCCGCCCATGATATATGAACATTTTTGTTAATACAAAGACACCTTATGTAAATTTTATATGTGCGCACATGGTAGATAGAAATTTTTGCAAATAAAACAACTTCCTGTGAAAATTTTGTACGTACTCCAATGGTAGAATATGAATTTTTGCAAATAAAGGAACTCCCTATGAACATTTTATACGTACTCCCATGGTATAGAAATTTTTGACACAAAAGAACCCCTTATAAAAATTTTATAGGTACTCCCATGGTAGATAAACATTTTTGCATAAAAGAGTCTCTAAGAAAATTTTATACGTCCGCCCGTGGTAAAGGGAAATTTTTGGCAACTAAAGAGCACCCTAAGGAAATTTTATAAGTAAGTCCATGATATATGAACATTTTTGTGAATACAAGGACACCTTATGAAAATTTTATATGTGCGCACATGGTAGATGGAAATTTTTTACAACAAAAGAACCCCCCAAGAAAATTTTATACGTCCGCCCGTGGTGAATGGAATTTTTTTACAACAAAAAAACCCCTAAGAAATTTTTATACGTCCGCCCATGGTAGATAGAAATTTTTGCACACAAAAGAACTCCCTATGAAAATTTTATAGATACACCCTTGGTAAATGGAACATTTTTGCACACAAAAGAACCCCCTATGAAAATTTTATAGGTACACCCATGATAGATAGAAATTTTTGCCAATAAAAGAACTCCCTATGAAAATTTGATACATACTTCCATGGTAGATAGAAATTTTTGCACACAACAGAACCCCCTATGAAAATTTTATAGGTACTCCCATGGTAGATGAACATTTTTGCACAAAAGAACCCCTAAAAAAATTTTATACGTCCGCCCGTGGTAAAGGGAAATTTTTGACAAAAAAGAGCACCCTACGGAAATTTTATACGTAAACCCATGACATATGAACATTTTTGTGAAAACAAGGACACCTTATGAAATTTTTATACGTACTCCCATGGTAGATAGAAATTTTTGTAAACAAAAGAACCCCCTATGAAAATTTTATAGGTACTACTCCCATGGTAGATAAACATTTTTGCACACAAAAGAACTCCCTATGAAAATTTTATACGTACTCCCATGATAAATGGTAAATTTTTCAATCCCTATTAAAAACCATCCAAACAAACAAGAAATCAAAACAGAGGCGTATCTCTATTTATTTACTAAAAAGGATAAAATAAAACTATTGCGATCAATATAAAATTTATCTTTACGTATGTACAGCATCGAACAACGCTACGGCAATCAACAAATTTCTACGTGTAAAATGTAAACCGATAAGCGGCGAACTTTTCGTAGAAAAAGTCCTCAACAAATAATTCTCCCCACTTTTTACGTCGGGATTGTGCGAAACGTTCACCTCTTCGGAATTAGCCTCCTCCATCAACTTGCTAAAATCCCAAATTTTCAACGTACAATCCAAACCACCTACAAAAATATACTGAATAATCTCAAGGACTAAATTAACTTAATAATTATGTAGTGAGAAAGGATGGAAGATTGGATAGACAATAAAAAGGATGGTAGGATTGAGAAAAAAACCATTTTAAAACAAATACAAGTAGAGCTAGAAAGTTTATGTTAAAACCGATCACAAAAGGGAAGAGTCTGAGTACCAGTACACCCCGAGTGTACTTACCGCACGCGCAGAACTTGACTTATTTTAAAAAAAAAACTCGGTCAGGCTGTGAATCGAACCGTCATTTCCTTGCTCAAGAGATACCGATCAACTACACCATAAAAGCACGTATCAATAAGGAAATGTGAATAATTTATACAAAAAACAAAGTATTGGATATTTTTAGAGAAAGGTAAGAAAAAAATACTGTCTCTAGAAGAAAAATTACTGTCAAATTAAAATATTTAGGACCGCGACACCGAACAAGCAAAGTTTAATATCCATTTGGCATGTTCTTGGCACTGTAAAGTCACTAGCTCAATGTTTCTATTTAATTTTTGGGTAGACGAAAATTTTAAATTAAATAAGTATCTGCCAAGTTGACTTCTTACCCACCAGTACAGGCACTAGACCCAAGAATACCAGCGGACGAAACAACTTCAGATTCAATAAAATTTCAGTACGAAAAATTGGTTAAACCAACTATGATTAGGTTAAGTAAGGTTGGGTATCAAGTGAGGAAAGCAGTAAATTTTAAAAAACATAAATAAAAACTTGTTCAAAAATTTGTAACCAAATTTTACGGTTTGAGTAGATGCACTAAGAAAATTCTGGCTAATATATCGAAATTCAACAATAACGCTGTGTGCCAGTTGTCAATTGTCAAAAAATAGTTGTATAGTTCTGTGTCAATTGTCATAAAATGTTTGCATGGTTCTGTGTCAATTGTCAAAGCATTGAATAGTTCCGTGTCATATGTCACTAACTTCGCGTCATTTAGCGGACGTTTTCCGAACTGCTCGCTCAATATATCAACTTGGCCATTGCAAATAAACATAGGTTAAGTAAGGTTAGGTATCATGTGAGGAAAGCAGTACATTTAAAAAAATATTATGTACAAAAACTTATTCAAAAATTTGTAACCAAATTTTACGGTTTGAGTAGATACACTAAAAAGATTCTGGCTACTATCGCCATTCAACTATAGCGCTGTGTGTCATTTGTCAATTGTCATAAAATGGGTGTATAGTTCTGTGTCATATGTCACCAACTTCGCGTCATTTAGCGGACGTTTTCCGAACTGCTCGCTAGAATCCTCACAGTATATCAACTTTTAAATTGTACAAACATTTTGATAATATTATATTAAGGCTCATATAAATAAAATTGCAAATAAACCGCTGTGTGTCAGTTCTGTGTCATCATAAAATGGTTGTATAGTTCTGTGTCAATTGTCATAAAATGTTTGCATGGTTCTGTGTCAATTGTCAAAGCATTGTATAGTTCCGTGTCAAGTGTCACAAACTTGGCGGACGTTTTCCGAACTGCTCGCTAGAATCCTCACAGTATATTAACTCGGCCGTTTAAAATTGCAAATAAACAAAAATTATTTTTCGACATACCTGAAACTAGAATATTTCCACACCTACTAAACGCCAAACAATGAATCGTCTTCGCGTGTCCTGTCATTTCGGCCACCAAATGCCCATGCGCCAAATCCCAAATCAACACCTTATTATCGGCACCTCCTGACGCCAAATACCTCCCGCAAACGCTGAAGGCCAACGAGTAAATCGGAGATTTGTGACCTGTCATTATTCGGACGTGATTCCCGTTGGTACAGTCCCACAAACAAACTCTTCGATCACTTGATCCTGTAGCTACGTAATTAGCGTTGGGATGAAACTGGATACACTGTTAAAATTAATTCTAATTAAAAATTGGAATTTATTTATTTACATCAACTTACATCGACGTCGGAAAAATGCCCGGCGAACACCCTCAAAGGTTGGTAGTGATCCGTAGCCCAAAGCCTCGCTGTTTTATCGTTGGAAGCCGATGCAAAATAGTATCCCAACGGGGAAAATTTCACGTCCCACACTGGAAACATGTGACCTTTGTATACGACCAAACAAGTCCATATTTGTAGACTCCATAATCTTATGGTGGAATCTTCTGAACAACTAAGTAGGAGGCTTCGATCGGGAGAAAAGGATACCGAGTAAACGGCGCCGTTGTGTCCGCAAAGGGTGCGAGACGTTTCGCCTGAACGTTCGTCCATCATACGCGCCTGGATAAATAAAAAACCCAAAATAATAAACACACTTTGTATAGTATGTGAATTTTTGTAAATAAATGAACCCCTTTTGAAAAAAATTTATCGTGCGCTTATGGTTTTGAAATTTCAACAAGAGCATTTCATATGTCTAGATAGAGTTTTAAAAAAATAGACCTAATACCACATGGAACTTTTCCTTTTACCCCTGTAATTGAAAATATTTTTTATAATTAAAAAATCCGGCCAAATCCACTTTGTATTGGATTTTTGCAAATAAATGAACCCCTTTTGAAAAATGTATCGTGCGCTTATGGTTTTAAGTCGTTTTCAAATAATAGACCTAATAGCACC
>CAJUYI010000457.1:78244-91427 GCA_910591695.1 Galerucella pusilla
GCGCTTATGGTTTTAAGTCGTTTTCAAATAATAGACCTAATAGCACCTGGAACTTTTCATTCTACCCCTGTAATTGAAAACATTTTCTATAATCAAAAATTATCTTAGTTGGAATCATTTTAGAAGAAAAGAAAGTTAAAATCCCGCCAAAAAGTCATAAAAAATATCATCAAAGTTGGCCCAAAGTAAAACTTGAAAACCTTTTTAAAAAATTACAAATAATTATTATCATGGTTTTTAAATTTCAACAACTTGTAAGACAAAGCATGTTAATGTATAGAGTTTTAAAATAATAGACCTAATAGCACTTGGAACTTTTCCTTTTACCCCTGTAATTGAAAATATTTTCTATAATCAAAAATTATCTTAGTTGGAATCGCTTTAGAAGTAAAGCAAGTTAATATCACGCCGAAAAGTCATAAAAAATACCATTAAAGTTGGACCAAAGTGAAACTTGAAAGCCTTTTTAAAAAATTACAAATAATTATTGGCACAATTACAAAGAATCATATCTTCGAAGTCAACTCGTAGAGTTATTTATGATCAATTTGAATTTGGTTAGTGGGCGAAATGGAATTTTAAATAAAGATGAATATTTATTTATAAAACAATAACTTACCAAAACATCCTCGGCTTCAATATTAACTTCATCCAACTGTTCGGTACTTTTCATGGCTTTCAATTTCTGAGGCACCAAAGTCCATACTTTTACTATCGAGTCATTAAAACCCACTGCGACCATACTAGAATCCTCCGTAATTTCAGCACAACAAACTCTATAAAATACATACAACAAATATCAGATTTAATACTAAATAAACTGGCCGAGAGCTAGTTACTTACGAGTAATTTGCATTCAGTAAAGTATAACAGCAACAAGACGGTAAGGAGTCTCCTCCTAATGTAACTCTCTTTGAAATCTCCCTGTTTGCTTTGAATTTTTCAGCTCGATCATTATCTTTCCTGTACAAAATTTGTAACATTAGAACAATAAACAATTGTGGATAAACGTAAATACCATTCAGGAGCAGGAATTCTGTCAGCCGGAGGAGCATTAGGATCTGATTTAGTTTTTTTAGAAAACATAGGATCCTTTTTAGCTTTTTTCTTTTTTGGTTTATCTGGGTTATCCTGGTCAGCTCCTTCTTCTTCCTCTTCTAGAGGAGCAGTTATAGTAATTGGATCTGGCCCCTTAGGGATTCCATAATAAACCTTCGTTTTATTATCTAAGTAATAAAAATTAACAGTTAATAATAATTATTTATTTGGTATAAAACTTACGTTTGGATATTTCACCTCCCATGGATCCAGCAGTGGCATCGATTTGTGCTTTATTTCTTGCTACACCTTCATACATATCAAAATAAAGATGATCTTGGATGATATTCAACATAATAGAGGATTTTTTCTCATTTAAATGTCGTTTAAGCAATGATAATGTATCTCGAGATATTCTTATAACAAACTGATTGGATTTGAAGGTTTCAGCAATTTCACTGCCATGCATATGCTCCTTTTTTATAATCATTGCTAATTTTTTAAGATCCTCTTGGTAATAGTAATCTTGTTCGGGACCAAACTTTTTCATCAAATCTATTGCTTTCGATGGGTGATTATTATACACTAATTCTATAAATAAATAAATAAAGTATATTACTAAATATAATATCAAGGATTTCAAATAAAATTACCTAGATACATGTGTACCAGTACTGGAAATAAAATAGATCCCAATTCATGTTTGTATATATCTAAGGAATTTTCAACAAATCTTTTGAGATCTGAATACGCTGTATCGTAAGCTTCAGGATCCCCATCGCTTTTATAACCAGTTAAAACATTATTAACATCAGTATCCTCTTTTAACTCTTCTGTATACTCAGTAATATTAGCTTCTTTTCGAAGAAGTTCCTCGGTACCCTAGAGTAGACCTATTTTAGTTAAAGCTGCAATTATAATTGTTGGTCTTACCTTTAAATTATACTTTTTGAGTACTTGCAGTACTGCGGATAATTGAGTTTTATCCATTTCAATGAAAATATTGTTTGAAATTGTTGTGGGTTTTCATCATTCGAATGAAGTTAGCTGAAAGATAACTGTCAAAATTAATGACTTTAAAATACTCATATAAGTTATGCAGCGACATCAAACTAATAATTATTTTGAATTTAAATCATACGTATGGTGAAATCACAGATTTAATTATACTAACTGGGTGAAATTTAATATTTCTCCAAATGAAAACTAATTTTAGTTAAGGGACAATGGTAGCTGTTGATCTTATTTTTAAATTATACTGGCTGGGGAGAAGATAACTGTCAAATCTAATACTTGACATAAGGCTACCCATATAAGTAATGTAGCCACCAGAGATAAGGGAGGTTGGACAGCCACATCAAAATAATAACTCGTTGGGTTTTAAAGTTTTATTCATTACTGTGGTTAAATTCCATGTTTTCATAAGAATTGTTGTACTATTTACATATATTACAAACATTATTAAACAAATTATAAATTTTTAGTGTAATCTTACAAAAGGTTCTAAATTTGGGAATACAAAAAGAAGTTGGTTTACAATTTCGGTCTTATTTTCTCATACATCACAATTTGCCCTTTATTTTTCAGAATAAACTTCTTTACAAAATTAAACTGATCCTGAGCAAAATCGTAAAATTCATTTTCCATTTGCCAGACGTTGCTGGATTTGATTTTTTCCAAGGTTTCTTGAGAAGGTAAATCTTTTTGAACAGTTTGCCTCAAGTGCGATTTGTTGCTATGTTGGAAGTGATCTGTGGCACCCTTGAAAAAACTCGGAAGTGAAAGTTCCAGAAGTTGTATAAATTCTTCAAGCTGTTCAGTTAGTCCTACTAGGAAGTAATTGTTGATTAAATTCTTTTTGGCTTCAGTTAAAGCCCATTTATTACCAGGTTTCCTGGAAGTAACACAAATTTTAGCACTTTTCGTTACTTTTACGAATACTTTTACTTACCAACAATTTGCTGCGTGTCCACAGAAAAATGGAATTTGCAGCCACATATTGTTGGGATCACATTCTGGTAGCTGCTTATTTACACACTCTTCAAATGTCTAAAAAAATGTAATGATATTAATATGATATAAAAATCTAAACAAGCTTTTCTTACCATCGTATTACCATGTTTCTTCCTTATTAAATAAGGCCTATAATTATCTCCGTATCTAACAAAATAATAATAAGAAATAAACCTATCTAATGGTTTACGAATGAGATTTATAAATAAAGGTTTTGTCGCTCCGTATCTGAAAAGTATTTCATTTCAATTCCAACTAAATATGTTAACGTTGAATACTTACTTTGAAAAATCAAAAAAAGCGAAGTGCCCGTGATACAAGGCAGGTTTAATACTTTTCCAGTTAGTGACGTTATGTACAAATTTAAGTTGATTTTCTAAAGTTACAGTATGACTGTTAGCACTAATGTTCACATGTAATACATGAAATTTATTTTTCTTACATAAATCGTATGCTACACCAACAAAACTTGTAGAGCCAGTCTTCGGTACTCGATTGTATAGTATAATCAGATCTTTTTCTTCTAAAATATTTTTTTCTGGACGTAATATAATCTCATTTCGATTTTGACTCCATTCTACGAATGTTATTAGTTTGAAAATTGAAATCGAACGTTCCTACGTATTCTTACCTAACTCTTGTAATTTATCTTGTAGCTTTGCTAGCTGGTATTGATACAATACTGCTAGAGACCCCAGTACGAGAATTATGATCAAAACATAACCTAATTTCAGCGGTTTGAACATAATTTATATCAAACGAGATCTTCAAACTAAATCGTACTTCATTTTAATGCAACACTTGATTACATTTTTTTTATTACACTAAAATGCAAATTATTTACATTTTAATCATTCAAACACTCTACACAAAACAATATTCGAAAGGGAATAAAGCATATATATCCTTTATCTATGGAATAAAGAAACGACCACAAAACATTAACCGTAGGTTAATGTTTTGTGGAAACGACATAGGGCAAGTCCACGTGACGTCACGAGACAGTTGCCCTGATGAATCTGGTGATAAAAAAGCGTGTTTGGGTTCATAGAGTTTTGATTTAGTGATATTACAATTTCTTGGGTATTTTGAAAGTTAAATTTCACTGTTTATAATTAGAAAGGATCATTAAATCAATACAAAACAACCAAATTACAAATTTGAAATCATTTTTATCCTCAGGGCAACTGTCATTTATGTCTCAACTTGACATTTGAGGAAATAAGTATTGATATTAATATTTCAGACCATAGATAACCTACTCTCGGTTTCAGACACAGGCTGCCATCTAGGATATTCAACTGATACTCAAATAAAACTAGTAGAATTTCGAACAAACAGGTGGCGGTAGTGCAAATAATTTTATAGGTATCGCATAATTATCGATTTCATTCAATCAATGCCATGTTCGTTATCTAAATGAAAATCTAGGAAAACTTGAAAGGTTTCAATACCTCTATTTTCTAGTTAATCTTTAAGAGATTGATGACAAATATTAATGAACAAAAAATTTAGACAAAACGACAAGATAAGGTTTTTTTTGTAATCAATATTGATAAGTAATTACATTTTATCAATAATATCAATAATCCTTTATAGTAGATAATACCTTTGATAACCATGTAGTCTTTAATTAGTTACAAAATTTATTAGAGTAAAATGGACGTCTAAACATATTTAGTGAAGGTTTTGGTAGTGGAAAAAGTTTATAATAAACATTTACAAGCAATATGGCAAACAAGCCACGGCTGGTAACCGTAAGTTATTATTTAAATCATGTTTTTAATGGCCAGATAAAATTTATTTTGAGACATGACTAACTATTAGATTGAATAAGGTGATAATTAGATAAAGCGTGTTTTTCTGTTGGCAAAAAGGGCGATACCATTTTTATTTGGGGCTTCAATTTCTTTAAAGTTCCTTTTTAAAAAAAAGTTAAGTATGATTGACGAGTGCAGATGGAGATAGATGTCAAAAAATAATAGTTGAAGGCGTTATAGATAGTATTTAACTGTTATCTTTGACATCTATCGATAACACACTTTACTAAAATGAATTTTTATTACAGGAAACTGTAAATGACTTTAGGAGGTATTGATACTATTTACAAATCACTATTTTCCAGGGAGAATACATTTGGATAAAACCCTTAGTTAATGGTGAATTTGATATACCAATTGGTGGAAAAATAGTAGGTGTTGAATCTAGCAGAGTCAGAGTATTACTTGATGATGGCAAAGAAAGTTACATATCCAATCAACAAGTTATGCAAACTATGCATATATCTTCCATTAATGGAGTGGAAGATATGATAAACTTGGGGGATTTACAGGAATATGCCATCTTGAGAAATTTACATAAAAGATACAGAGAAAAATTAATATACGTAAGTAAAATCTTTACACGAGAGTAAAGAGTCTTTTACTTGTTTTTTTTTATTGTAGACTTACACTGGTGCGATGTTAATAGCTATAAATCCTTATGAAATTTTGCCGATATACACAAATGCAGTTATTAGTAGTTACAGGGGTAAGAGAATGGAAGAAATGCCTCCACATATTTTTGCCGTGGGAGATAACAGCTATAATAACATGAAAACTAGCAAGCAAGACCAGTGTATTGTAATAAGGTAAAAAAAATGGGACCAGAGTACCTAACACGCGTAAAAAATTAAAATTATCATCTGTTATTTTAGCGGAGAGAGTGGAGCAGGCAAAACGGAAAGTACAAAATTGATTCTACAATATCTAGCTTCTACCAGCGCTCAACACACATGGATAGAACAGCAAATATTAGAAGCTAATCCGATTTTAGAAGCGTTCGGTAATGCCAAGACCGTTAGAAACGACAATTCATCTCGTTTCGGCAAATATATAGACATTAAATTCAATAAAATCGGAGCTATAGAAGGAGCTAGTATTGAACAGTATCTTTTAGAAAAAAGTAGAATTATATCGCAAAGTGAAGGCGAAAGAAATTATCACATATTTTATACAATGTTAGCAGGCATGGAGAAAGATAAAAAGAAAGTTTTATATTTAGGTAACCCCGAAAGTTACGAATATTTAAACCATGGTAATACTTACACTTATGATGGTAGAAATGAAGAAAAAGAATGGTCAGACATCATCGCCGCTTTCAAAGTACTCAACTTCACCGACAAGGAGGTAATTCATGTATTTAAAATGAAAATACTTGGAATTATATCGTTGATTATATCTAGGTAGATGATATTTTGTCCCTACTTGCCGCCATTCTTAATTTGGGAAATCTTAAATTCAAACCTGGAAGTGTAGCACATTCGGAAAGTTCGGAATTAGCAGATTCCAGTGCGGGGGAGAAGATTTCGTCACTTTTAAGTAAGGATTTGCTTTACTAACACAATAAACACTAAAAATATTTACAATTTCAACTTGGCGTCCAAACACAACATGGCGCTGGCCGTTAACCACCTCTATCCTATATCGGTAACATAGATAATCTACTTATCGGTAACGGAAAAATAATTGCGCAAGCGTGAAGATTCCTTTCCTGTGACTTATTAGAGGTTAGGTTAGAATTTTATTTTTTTTATGTTTTCAGATGTAAATAAATTTGATTTGAGCGAAGCCCTGACCAAACGAACAATATACGCACAAGGAGAACAAATAACGTCGAATTTTACAAGAGAGCAGGCATCAGATTCGCGACATGCTTTCGTCAAAGGAATCTATGGTCAGCTTTTCATATTTATCGTGGAAAAAATCAACAGCGTGATATCGTTAAACAAAAACCAAAGCCGAGCTAGCATAGGGGTGCTCGATATATTCGGTTTTGAAAATTTCAACGTAAACAGTTTCGAGCAAACCTGTATAAATTACGCTAACGAGAATCTACAGCAGTTTTTCGTTCGACATATTTTCAAAATAGAACAGGAATATTACACAAAGGAAGGTATTAGTTGGGCCAATATTACTTTCACCGATAACCAGATTATTTTGGATCTTATCGGTATGAAACCGATGAATATTTTTTCTTTGATAGACGAGGAATCAAAGTTTCCAAAAGGAACTGATTTTTCGTTATTGACCAAATTGCACAAACAACATAGCAAACATTCAAATTATTCCAAACCAAAGAGTGAAATGACACCTGCTTTTGGTATTAAACATTTTGCAGGAGAAGTATTTTATGATGTCGAAGGTAAGTAATCACGATTATCTACCACTCAATTGATTTTTTGATCATTTTCTCATCAGTTTGAACATATTCTAGGATTTTTGGAGAAAAATAGAGATTCATTTAGCCAAGATCTTCGCAAACTAATGCTAAATTCTCAAAATCCAATGTTTAAAAGTCTATTTCAAAAAGAACTAGATTCTAATTTGAAGAAAACACTTTCTTCTCAGTTCAGAACGTCTTTAGATCAACTTTTGAAGACCTTAGAAGGCTGCCATCCCTTCTTCGTTAGATGTATTAAACCAAATCATAATAAAAAAGCGCAAGTATGCATAAATATTTCATGAATCACTTGATACAAAATTTTAATCCAATTTTTACCAGGATTTTGATACCAATTTATGTACAAGACAACTACGCTATTCTGGAATGATGGAAACTGCTAAAATCCGACAAGCTGGTTACCCAATTCGATACAGTTATATAGAATTCGTAGATAGATTTCGTTATTTGGGTAAAAATATAAAACCATCCAGAAAAGGAGACTGTAAAAATTCATCAGCAAGCATTTTGAAAAATGTATTCAAAGACCAACAGGAATACCAGTTAGGGAACACAAAGATTTTTTTGAAACAACACGAAAATGAACACCTCGAACAACAGAGAAGTATAATTTTAGATAATTCAACCAAGGTAAACGTATAAAGATAGTAATGAATAAGTTTTATAATATTTTAATTTATTAGATTCTAAAACGTGTTTTAAGAGGGTGGATATACCGAAGACGTTTCTTGAAAATGCGTAAAGCCGCTGTAATTATACAGAAACATTTCAGAGCCAGAAATTATAGAAAGAGATTCTTAGTGATGAGAAACGGATACAAGAGAATGCAAGCTTGTATAGTTTCAAGACAATTAACCTTTGCTTTCTTTAGAATTAAAAAGAATATTACTACAATTCAAGCTAGATGTAGAGGATATTTGGTTAGAGAAAAGAACAAATTTGGTCAAATTTATAACATAGTTAAACAAAGGAGAGTAAATGAGAAAACATTGCAAAAGCAGGGCGTTAAGAATTACAGGTATGAAAATTTTATGGAATTTATATTACTTACCTTTTATTTTAAACTGGAAATGTCAGAAAAATTTGGGGCAAGCATTCAAAAGTGGTTTTATCACGTATTTTAGAAATAATGTTTAATTTCGTGTACTTCCTTCATCAACAACATAACGTCAAAGATAATACCAAATGGCGCCCATAATGACAAATGAAAGTGACATTATCATAGATATACATAATTCTTCTTTTTCTATATAATAAAACGGCCTGTTGCTTTATAGGGTAGAAGCTGAGGCTAAGATGAAGCAAGAGCTTGCAGAGTTGAATATCAAATATGAAGCTAAATTGAAGGCACAAGAAGACGAATTGAAAAAAGCCGAGAAAATAGTGGACGACAACTTTAGATCAATATTTAACGGCATGGAAGACACGATTTCGGAAAATAAAGAGAATGCGTTACCAAATACTTCTGATATGGTAAGTAGTTGGTTAACAAACAAGGCCAGAGCTATAATTTTTTTTCCAGAGTATTCGTAAAACACCTTTAACAATTAAAAACCAAGCTGACGAAAAATTGGAAGATTTGAGCGAGTACAGTTTTAGAAAATATGCAGCCACGTACTTTTCTAGTACCGCAAATTATCAATTTTCCAAGAAACCGTTAAAGGAATCTTTACATTATTTACCGACTCCTGATGACATTATCGCTGCTCAAGCTATTTGGTTGACCATATTAAGATTCATGGGAGATTATCCTGAACCTAAATTCGACGATTCCATCAAAGGTAAAAGCAAATTAAATACGGCTCGAAGGACCAGAAAATGTGAATTTAACCACCATTGTTTTATTCTTAGGTACGGAGTCGATAATGACCGTGGTTTCGGAAACACTAAGTAGAAGTTTCACAAACAGAAAGGAGTATCAAGAAATATTAATCGAGGAACGTAAACATTCGTCGCTTAAAAAATCTGAAAGACAAAAATTACTCCATATGACTTTGAGGAAAAAAACGAAGCTTTTGGAAGACGTTCGACGAGGTTTGGTGGAAGACAGTTTCGCTACTGAACGTTACGAAGAATGGTTGCACCGAAGACGTACGACAAATTTGGAAAAGTTGCATTTTATCATCGCTCACGGAATTCTACGACCGGAACTCAGGTGAGTGTACACGCGCATAGTAAAAAAATCGTAAATCTCATAATAATAGGAATTTTTCAATGAAATTTTAAATATACATTCTCAAATGATGAACGAATACGGGAAAAAATCAACGCGGACCTATCTATGATATTGTGTATACAGGGTCAGCTGAAAGTAGGAGTAAAAATTTTCCAAAAAATTGACGTTTTAACCTTGGAAATTTTTCAAGGACATTTTCCTAATTTAAGGGGACGAATTAGTTGCTGTAGATGTATAAGGGTGTTTGAAAAAAAGTTCCGGAACTCAGGTGAATAACATGTTTTGTACACGCGCATAGTCAAAAAATCGTAAATCCCATAATAATAGGAATTTTGAAATGAAATTTCACATACACATTCTCAAATGATGAACGAATATGGAAAAAAATCAGCGCACACCTATCTATGATATTGTGTATACAGGGTCACCCGAAAGTGAGGAGTAAAAATTAAAAAAAAAATGACGTTTTAACCTTGGAAATTTTTCAAGGACGTGTTCCCAATCTACTGGGACGAGTTAGTTGATGTAGATATATAAAAGTGTCTGAAAAAAGTTCCGATTTTAATTTACAGGGATGAAATATTCGCCATGCTATGCAAACAATTGACCAACAATTACATAAAATCGTCGTACGCCCGAGGATGGATTCTTCTTTCCTTGTGCGTCGGTTGTTTCGCACCATCAGACAGATTCACCAACTATCTACGAGCTTTCATCAGATCCGGTCCACCGGGATATGCACCGTACTGCGAAGGCAGACTCAATAGAACGTTCCAGAACGGAACCAGAACTCAACCCCCAAGTTGGCTGGAACTTATAGCCACCAAAAATAAAGACCCGATTCATTTAGAAGTTAAACTTATGGACGGCACCACTCATGTCGTCGAGGTGAGTTTCAATAAAAACTGGATGACAAACTTACTAGTTTTGTGAAATTTTAGGCTGATTCAGCTACAATTTCCGAAGAAATTTTATCTCAAATTGCTACCAGTTTAAATCTCAAAGATACATTTGGATTTTCCATCTTCATTGCTTTGGACGATAAGGTGATGTCGTTGGGTAGCGAAAACGATCATATAATGGACGCCATATCCCAATGCGAACAGTACGCCAAAGAGCAGGTTAGTAATAACGTCCCTTCGCCGGCACCACCTCAGCCTCTTGGGCTTATTATAGCCAATCCGTTCCCTTTATTAGCTCATACAAGTTCTTTGCTGGTTGGTTGTACAAGTCTTCTGGAGTCATTTGGGGTCTACCATACATTTTCTGCCTCCTGTGGTCCTAAATGTGCAGGCGAGCCTTGACCTAGACAAACTCAAGCCAAGGTTCCGGCACTGAGGCCACTGGCGGGCCCATTGTGCCATTCCTGCTACCTAGACATCCATGAAGCCGAGCCCTTCAATAAAGGCCACAACCTTTTTCAGTGAATGCCTGCTTGTGTCTCCAGGGGCCATGACAGGGACTCAGAAGATTCGCCTGCGTAATACAGCCCAGTATGGACACTCTAAGAGAAGATGGACTGACGTTTCGTCAGTCATGCCGCAACCCCTACATAGGGAACTTTCCTCTACTCCTAGGTTGTAGAGGTGCTTCCTCACACAGCAGTGCCCTGTTAGGAGTCCCTGCTATCTTCCTCAACCTACTCCTTGGTAGTTCAATAGTTGCCCCAGCGTGTCCATCAGTCCATCCCTTCAGTAGAAGTTTGGATTGTCTAGGACCCTGCAGAGCATTCCAATGAGCGAGGTGCTAGTTGGTTGTAGAAGTCTTCTTCTTCTTCCAAAATTGAATTGAGGATACTTACGTTTAAACGTCATTGTCCCAGCACGCCACTTCGCCACTAAATAAAATTGATTGGAGATGGGCCTTTACTCGTAACGTTTGTTCGCTTCGATTAATCGCTGCAGATAGACCGTACCTTTACACTGTTCCGAGTCGCCAGTCTTCTAAGTTCTTCGCCGCATTCCCATACCAGCCGAGATGTTACCCTAGAGCTCTGAAGTGCTTTAAGGGCAACTTCACTGTAACCGCAGATCCTGATCTGCCTGTTATTTGCCCTTGCACATGCAAGTATAGTTTAGCAAGTTTATCTGAATCTACGGGGCATCGGTAAGATGCGAGGAAACATGGCGCCTATCTGACATAAACGTGCAAATGGCGTACGGTACCTATTTTACCAAGTAAAACTGATAATACAAATGTCACTGACAATACCAACGCCACTTGATAAATCAATATCAGTCAATTGGGGATGTGAGAGGGAAGAACACACGCACGCGTTTGCCAATAAGAAATCAGCTGGTATTTCGATAAAAATCACCAATTATGGTTTTCATACAACGCTGCCAGCTGTCCCTTTCTAATTATTATCTCTACATACTTAGCACTTTAGCTTTTTCATAGTTAAACGTGGCAATATCGAGTGTTTTCGACTGCATTCCTTTCACGGCTTCAGATAAGCTTACCAAAGTATAATAACTTGATCCACACTCTTCTAAAACTAAAATATTTCTTTCATTGTTTAGGGCCAGTACGAAAAAAACTCCCCTTGGAGATTGTTCCTTCGCAAAGAGATCTTCACACCTTGGCACGATCCGTCAGAAGATTCGGTAGCTTCTAATTTGATCTACCATCAAATTATAAGAGGAGTGAAACACGGCGAGTACCGATGCTCTAAAGAAGGAGACGTGGCGGTACTAATAGCAATTCAATACTACGTCGATAACGGGCCTCAGTTCAATCCGAAGGTGTTACACAGTAGAATCGGCGATTACATGCCCACTTATTTGGTAAAAAGAAGCCAAAACGATCTATCAAACTGGGAAAATAAAATCATGTCAGCTTTTATCAACCTAGCGTGCGTTAAGCAAAAACTACCGTCGATAAAAGCCAAAGAAACGATGGTGAAATACGCCCAGATGACTTGGCCGATTCTATTCTCCAAATTCTACGAAGCCTTACAAGTTTCAGGTCCGCAACTGCCGAAAAACAAAATAATAATGGCTATAAACAGTACGGGAATGTTCATGATCGACGACGAAGAACAGATCCACATGGAACTAACGTTCGCCGACATCTCTTTCGTCACGTACGAAAAAAATACGCACTTGACCTTCAGATTCAACACCGTCGCCAAGGAGGAGTACGCCTTCCATACTCTCGACGCGCAAAGTATGTGCAAACTGTTGCACTACATTCTGGACGGTTTGAAAAAGAGATCAGTCTATTGTGTGGCTACCAGCGACTACAGACATCCGGCTGGTGAGTAAAACCGTTCATCCACACTATCCCACCCAGTTCTCCCACTCCTTTCATACTCATTCCTCCCAGGAGGAGCCTATCTGTTGGTTGTGCATGGAAGAGGAAGAAACAGCCTCTTACATTATCTTCAAATCTGAAGTATTGTCTCATTGGAGATAGACATCCCAGGGAGGAACTAGAGAGAAGGCTGTTGGGCTTGATAAGGTTCACATAAACGGCAAAAAGCTGAGGTGGCGAGGACTCCAAGCCTCTGATTGATGGTGCCCAACCAATCAATCAAGCAATGCCTGCCATACCTCAACTTAGCTCTTGGATCTCTACCCACCATTTGATACACTTATATTCAACCCTTACTCAACTTTGGATTACTCTCTGTTCCCTATTATGGTCCTCTTCATATCCCACCTCCTCCTAAGCGCTGTTTCTCTAAAAAACTTCCTCCCATACTACAATTTAGATCTTGGACCTCTTCAATTA
>CAJUYI010000457.1:105142-115662 GCA_910591695.1 Galerucella pusilla
TCATCTATAACCATTTTATTGTCACCATTCCATTATAATTTCTTCCACTGTATAATAAATAGTCTTCCTATATACATTTTTTTTATATAAAAATATCGAGTAAAAATGTATAAAATATTCGTAGTAAATGTGGGAAATATTTATTGCTGGAAGAAAATAACCCTGAAAATATCATACATACCATATTCAGCCGAAGATTAGTTTTCGTCCAATTTTACAGCTCCTGTTTAAACATATTTTAAAGAATATCGGGTTTTTTTTTGTCAAAACACAGTGAAATCTCCTCAAAGGTACATAAACAAAAGTTTTGTTGTTTTATTTTGACAAATTCCTCTATGTCTATTATATATTATTTAATTTTTGTCTGGGGGGAGCATTTTTCAGCTTGTACTGCGAAAAATACATCTCATGAACTGGATTGTACATACAAAAGTTAAAAAAATAAATCAAAAACAATATTTTATATACATCCAAGTGATAAAAATCTTGAGCCTCACCTTGTTCGTAAATCTTTCGTAAGGTGCAAATTTTTCTAGATGCATTACGCCACAGTGTGCTAAACATAATTTTTACTACTATTTTTATACATTTTATTTTTGTTCTTTAGCTGTATTTGTTATTTTTGTATGGCAAGACAAAAGGTCTAAAAAGAGAAAAATAGTTTAGTGCAACGTCTTCGCCAATCACCAACACTCGAACAAATCACCCTACTATTTCCTCTTACCCACATAACTTTATAAATTAAAAATTTACTGAAATTGCAAAAATTACAAATTAAAAATACCTAAAAATCAAAACAGACACTGGAAACTTCTGAAATAAAATTTAATTCCAATACAAAAAAAAAACAATCACTTACTTGTAAACAATCGGGAAATCATCAGTACTAATAAGCCCTAAAGCAGGATGATGTTCCGGATCAGCAGGTTTTCTTGTAATTCCCTTCATACCACACACAACTTTATCCGTATCAGCTATAATTTCAAGCACTTCACAACAAACATAGTCGTTCATCATATAGCTGCGAGTTACTCCTTTTTTGTCTACCGCTGGGATGACATTAGCGACTGGACAAAAAGCCTGTAAAAATATCAAAACTGCAACATACTTTTCAATGAAAAAATCCTACTTTTACCTACCTTTATGTTAATATCTGCAGCATACAAGATTGCAGATGATCCAGATGTACACAGAACTTTCAACATCATTCCAGATTGTTGCTTGCTCACAATTGTGCCCAGAATTAAATCACCCACTTTCACATTCTATAATTAAAAATATGCAATAAAACTACAGAATGATTTTTAAAAAATTTGAATTTACCTGCATGAAAAACTGTAATCTTTTTTGTTTATCAACACTAGTATAAGTCTCGAATGGAGGCATAATGGCATACATATCTTCGGTGAGAGATTTAGCTGGTTTCATCTGTGTAGCATCCAAACTGTATATGAGGTTTCCCTTCTTTACTAGAAATTGTTGAAGCTTCAATCTTTTGCCTCTGTCCTGAAATGAAAGGTTCTTCTGTCTCTGCGAGTAGACATTATAATTCAACTCCTTGATATTTCTTCTAGACAAATCATTTTCTCCAAATTCACCTTCCCACAATTTTTGTAATTGTTGACCATGGAAATTGATTGCCTTCGAAAGTAACTGCGTATTAACAGTTTCCATTTTCCTACAACGAATACTTTATATCAATGGTTTCATTAGTTGACTGAAACTCACGTTTTATCTAGTTACAAAAAAATTCAAGGAAGACTGGTTTCCGCAATGTGGATCAATATCACCATATCAACTAGCTTGTAAAAAATGGGAAATTGATAACGATACAACATAATTATATTGAAGGTAAAACAAATGGCGTCCTTAAATAAAATAAAATTACATATTTAACGCACGACACGATATTTTCTCTTGAATATAGAACAAAAAAGACCAGACAAAAAAAATACTTAGAATTAAATGCAGTTTTTCATGTTTCTTACCTTGGATTTATTTTTCGCCGGCATCCACTAATTAATAGATATCCTGACGTCCATTTTATGTAGCCTCAGGGCAATGGGATTCCGTAGAATACAGAATACTTCTATCCAATTAATATCCACACAAATGTTTAGCAAACTTTTAACACTATTTAAACTTATAAAATGTGTACAAATTAACAACTTGCAGACAAATTTAAATCTTTATAATAATTGTACATTCAACTTCAATACACTTACATGCATCGGAAATGATTTACGAACGAATTGTTACCAAATACGGAAGTAGGTGTCGCTGTTGACGGAGTTAAATATAGGAATACATTCCACATTTGTTTATTATTTAAGTAATTACAATTAAAATGGTTCTAAAATTTTTGTCACATACTTTTTTTCAAGCTTTATTTTGAAAGCATACGATTCTTAGTGGGTTTTTTTATTTATTCAGGTGTATATCACGTATTCCTGATGTTAACCAATATTTCCACAGAAATACATAGACCATAGATAACCTTAATACCATAGAGAAATATATTTTATTTTATCTGAAGGGGTAATCTGTGACTGAAGTAGACACAATCAGAGCGATATTTAGCCGACTCTAACATTTTGATATTTACCACCCATAGATAAGAGATCATTAATTAATGTTACCACCCTATCACTTATGTGAAGCACAGCTTCCTTATGGCTCTTTCTGCCATTGGTCAATGAATGATAATTAAAACAGTACATGTTTAAACAAATTTATATTAAAAAAAATAAATTAAAAACTGTAAGACACATCCTCTCTTCTCTATTCTGGCATATTTGGTGTTGTCCAAACGTATCGAGCTCGTGGAGTTGAAGCCAATTTGAAATTATCAATCGTCTCCAAGGCATATACCATTGCAGTGATATATCCAATTATCTAAAACAATTATTTTATGAAATTCATCAGTATTCGCGTAAGACAAGTTATATAGAACAAGCGATATAACATTCAAGATAATATTATCTCTTTTAAGTGGTTTTGTATGCCCATTTGATAATCAAATCATTTTAGTAATAAGATAACCTATCTTCGCGTGATTTGTTTTAGTAATACTCACTGCGGCAACTATGTATTCCTTGGATAACTCTGAAAGCGCGATGGAGGAAGCTAAAGCGTAGATAACTGCAATCGCCATACAATTTGCACATTCTATCCAGTCCCAGGGAAAAGTAGATTTTTTAAATACAAGTCTATAACGAACTATTAGAAAGAACGTTGTCGTTATTATCGCGTAAAATATGTTGATGTGAAGTAGAATAGTAGAAATTTGAAATCCGCATAAGTAGGCTGCTATTAGAACTGCTACATTCAACACCTGTATATTGAGAAATTATTTTTTTTATGAATCTGTGTAAATAAATATTTACCTGCTCAGTTATCTTCAATATACCGGGATAACTTTTTAAAAAGTCTACTCCATATTTTTGCGCCTGTAAAAAATGTTGTTTATTTTTGTTTCATTCTTTAATAAAATAGATACACTTACACTCATTTTAGAATAAACATTTGTTATTCTAATTCTACACAGGATTAAAATGTATGTAGGTAGATATATATGCCAACAAGCGAGAACTTAAAACTAAAAGTTTTATCTTTTTCTAGATAAGGAAAATATTGAAGGTATATATATTAATTTTATGGGTAAAGTATTGATAACGTTCAGTTATTGTTTGATTTGTGAAATTGTTTACATTTCATGTTCGTGCTCCTACCGCTATTGCCTGATTGCGTAATATTTAATATATTCAGGCAATAAATAACTTCTTGTTAATTTTATTATTAAAACTTCAGTTTTTTATGGGTTAAAATGGAATAAAAAAACAGCATTTAGATCGATATATTTTAATTTATACAATATAATAAAAGTACACATAAAAATATAAAATCAATAGAAAATGTAACTTTTAAAATATAATTAACACTAATTGATAGTAACAAATTATTTAAAAATCGATTGATAAAATTGCACCGCCCGGTATATACTGATTATTATACAATTTATTCATAATTTGAATAAATTTACTCTGTGGTACAATTTATACCACAGAGTACACCATCTAGATGGCAAAGTAGGCTGTGCTACTTAAATATCAAATCAGCAACTTCTCGTTGTTTCCCGCCATCTATCATTCGTAAAAGCGTCAAGTTTTGTGTTCAAGTAAAGGGCGGTTGAAATTATTGAGCAGAATTTTATTCAGTTTTTAATAATTGAAGAATTAAATCGGCCATTATATACAGAAGTAACTTTAATGTACAAGTTACGGCACGATCAGAGTAGTACTGCAAAAGGGACGGATTAAATTCGAGTTGAAAGTTAATAAATGATAAAAAGCTGCAGAAGAAAACTAGTACTGTTTCGAAGGAACGTTTTTATTGAATAAAATGAGAATATAACAATGGGAGAATTCGAAGATAATCACTTTTAATGGTAAGTATTAAAAATACAAAAAGGAACACATCTATATTTCGAAATACTATTAAGGGTGCTCTAACCTTAAAATGAGAAATTTTATTTCTTAGAATAGGCTTATAACAAATTTGTTTAAAAAGATTTAGCAGTAATACTGTTTTTACAAAAAATTTAGCATATATATGTACATTTACAAAGATTTGTTACCAACTTTACAATAAAACAAATCAAGTGATTTAAATATTCGCTGTAACTTTAAAACGAAGTTTCGAGAAACATATTCCAACATTACATAATTTCAAATCAAGTCCTACCGCTTTATATACAAGGAAATTGAAAATTTCCATATCTAATATATACAATTTTTTAAATATATATAAAAATGGGGGCAAGTGTTGAATTTTAAAATTTGATCTTATCAATATGACACGCTGTAAAAAAAAGTTTATTTAAAAATTAATTACTAATTTCGAACAGCTGGCTCTTTTTGTCTTGCCAAATGATCATCGTAACCATCACCATCGTCTGGAAAATTTATTTGTCCCTAAATAAAGTTTTCAATTAATTTCCAAGTTACTTACCATCGTCATTTTCTTCTAATTGTACGTCATTTTGCAAATCCTTGTATTCCACTTGATCCTGATCATAAATCTTCTTCTCTTTATCATTTCCTCTTCCCATAGTATCGATATGTCTTTTATCAAAGTTGGGTTTTTCACCTTGCTTGAACTGATCGTTGTTTTCAAATTCCAGACCGTTGTGGATGAGGGGAGCATCAAATACTTCATTAGCCACATTTTCTTTTTCTAGCTCTTCTTTCACCACTTTTTGTGGGGCCTCATTGGCACTTTCTTTAGCATTCTGATATCTAGCGTTGACAATTTCTTCTTCTTTCTTTTCTGGAACAGCTACTACACCATTGGGTAACTTATGCTCCTTGGCAGTCGAAGGGGTAACAGTGGGCAAAAATATTGGTCTAACTAAATTTAAACTAGCTTGAGAGGGTTTTAAAACTTTATTCGAAGTGGTACTGGATGATACTACTTTCCCACTGTCATTTGAAGGTTCCTGAAGAACGGGTAGTTCTTGTTTCATGTCTGGCGGTGGATGTAAAACGTTAGTGTCTGATAGTTTGTTTTGAGAATCTTCAGCTAGTTTATTATCATTGTCTGATTGAGGTTTTGGAGCAGTGTCTTGAATATTACATTTTTCCTTAAATAAAAAAAATTAGTTTCAAGAAAATATTAAAAAATTGCATAAACATACTTTTAATTGTGTGATTTCTTGCTTCAGGAGTTTGTTTTCATGTTCCACTTCTTTTATTTTCTCGTTATTTGGTTTCTCGTCAGCCTGTTTTTCCAATTTTTCTTTTTCAATAACAGCTTGATCTAACTGCACCTTTATGTTGGATAAAAAACATTTTTCACTTCACTATTTATTATTTTTTGTAAAACTTACTTTAAGATTTTCTCTCGATGACCTGAGTTTTTTCTGTTCTTCTAGCAATTCACTTATTCGAGCTTCTAAATTGCTTATTTCTTCTTGCTGTTGCTTTTGACTTTTGTCCATTTCTTCTTTATAGTCATCATATTGTGTCTGTTAATAAATTTTCAACTTTATCAATGTCCAAAATGTGTATTTAAATGCAAGAACTTTACCTGCAATAAATTTAAATGCTGTTGCACTGACCCCAACTTTATTTTCATGTCATTAGCTTCATTTTCATATTTACTATTTTCTTCTCTTAGCCGATTTTCTAGATTAGTTTTAGTTTGTTGATGATCTGTCTGTTCTGATTTCAAACTCTTTTCCAGTCTTTGTTTATAATCAGATATAACTAAAATTTGAATAATTAAAATCTTGCAACACAAAAAAAGTAGTAAACCTAGGTACTTATTCAATAATTTAATATACCTTGTAACTGAGTTGATAGATTTTCCTCCTGTTGATGGCAAATATCATTTGCCTTTTTAACATCATCTAACTGAGAAAGAGTGTTATTGTAACATGCCACTATACCAACAATAATTAAAATAGCACAAATGTACAAAAATACTTTGGCTCTAGTGCCGCGTATAACTCTAGAAGTAGTCATCACATTTACTTAATAATTCTTTTCGCACTTTCACTTATATTTGCACTGAATTTACGAATTGTTGGCAATGTTGGCAAAAAATGTTTTGATGTCACTTTTAGACATTTTTAATAAATGACATATGACATAAACGTCAAATCAAATTCTTCTTTTTTATCTTGGAATTACGCAATGAAATTTGATATATTTTATTGAAATTGTTGTGCTTTATTCAGTTTTTTATATAACTAAAATAGTTTCACAATTGATGAGATTTAAGAAAATGTCCACTTAGAGGAGTTTCATCGGAATATCCTGCCATTTCTTGTGGTATTACTGCACTTTCTTCGACTCCGGTACACGGTCTACACATACAATCCAGTGGTGCTTTCGTTGTTACCTATAAAATCAAAAATATTAATTGGAAAAAATAGTTAGAAATTCCTGAAAATATATTTTTTTCATTATTCATCAAAAAACTTCTGCGTGCGACATCTACCAGTAAGCGCTTGAACTGCCAAAAATAAATTTGTTTCTCAGCTGTGACAGTGACATCCAAGTTTTGTGCAGAGTTCTTCAAGGTTGATTCTCATGCTACTGATTATCACATTTTGACACAAAAGTTTTGGTGATTGATCGTCTAGTAACCCATTTGTCCATGGTGTTTATGTTGAAGATTCATCCATTACAGACTTTTAGCAAACAAAAAATATCAACAAATCGAAGATTTCAAGGTAAGTTTTCTTTAAGCATGTACTTTTATCAACAAACCTTGATAAATTTACGTTCTCCTGGCTTTGCTTTCGGACAAAACAGCGAAACGGAAGCTTCTCTTTCCCCAGATTCTTGGCAGCACATGCAAGATCTTTCCATTTGCCAAATTTTGCTACCTGAGACCTAGAAATTCATACAGAAATTAAAACTAACGTATATATACAAATGGTTGTGAAAATTTGATAATTTGTTGAAAAAAACTAGTTTTAACAAATCATGAAGCAAAAAACCTTGTAGTGTCAACTTGTAAATAGATAGAATATTAATTTTTATGATAAATAAAACTATCAAAGTAAGTATTAACAACATAATGATACAGATCACAGTTTAATTACAACATACCTGCAAATATGAAGCACATCTACCAATACAAGCAAAACTAGGTATAGGCTTCGGTACACATCCAGGATACTGAAGAACATGTATGACAGGAGTTACTTGGCATTCATCAGTTGTACTTGCTGCATCTACTCGGGATCTTGTTAATTTCAATCTGGGATCTATACACATATTTTCCAGAATGATTAATAGCAGAACTAAGTTCCATACTTTATTTAATACTGTAATGAATATTTTCAAAAACATTCCAAGTCAAATCACAACTTTTAACTCTTTTGGGAGTATCAATCACACTTCCACTTATTTATAAGCTGTTTGCCTTTTTATGTAATACGCTTTTATCCCAGCTACTAGATATTCTTGTTTTCTGAGTCTCCAGTGGTGTAGACACGAGAAATGGTTTATTAGAAACCAAGTAAATAATCTAGATGATGTAAGGGATAGTAAAAAGGTTCAGAATATTCAATATCTTTGTAGAACATTAGATGTTTTAATAGTATTTTAATTTTTGTCTGGCTAATTTAGTTCAATTCCAAAAGCAATGCTTAATAAAGATTTATTATATCTCTGATTTGATACACCACTGTCTTCTTTCTAGCTTTTCTCTGCTATATTTGATTTCATCCATTTTCTAGTCGATTATGTGAAATCAGTGTTTTCTGTTGTTGTTTCGACATCATGGGGACATTTTAATGGTGTGGCTGGTGTTCGATCTGATAGGGGGTATTATGTAAGTGGTATAGATTTTATTTTCATGTTGTAAATATATTTTTTTTAATGTTAATGTTGGAAATATGTTTACTGATAGTTAATGTTGTGTATCCATATATTCTTTGCATATTTTGGTAATTGGTAGTAGTAGATTTGAATTATTTTAAATACTTTGAAAATGTTTTATCGAAACTTTAAAATAAGAGCTTCTACTTAACTCTTGAACCTAGACAAAGTAAAGTTATTTTATTGAATATTTTGAACAAAAGTTTGGAATTTGAGTGAATTTTAATCATCAGTATTTTTTGATATACTGTGTGTGCACTAAAGTTTGCAGCATATGAGATACTTTTTTATTATTAACTTTACAGAAAAAAGTTATTCTTAATGAAATTGTTTGCATGGTCTGAAACACAGAATGTCTCCATTAGGTATCGATATTTTCCATGCATATACGAGGTTTATCGGAAAATATCAATTTTTATCAATATGTTTATGAAAAAATTGGAAATCATTCGCTTGGTAACACCACAGAATACACCAGCCAAACAAGAAACGAAAGCCTTTGATGTTTTGGGGGCAAAATTTCGTGACCTTCAAACTGACGTTGACAGATAACGGATCAAGTTACACTGAGAAAATTGTTCAAAAAATGTAAATTAAATGTTAACTACACGCAAAAAAAGGAAACCAAAGAATCTCAAATAATAATTTATCTATTTTTATGACGTTTCGACAAATTTTTAATTGTTAAACTCATAAAATTACAATAAGTTTGGTGCTTGAATATAAAATTTTTATTATTTATATATTTAAAAGTTACACTTCACCAGATTCTGAAGTAAATTTTACACCCAGAGAAAATGTACTGATATCTGTGACAACGAAGTTATAAAAAAGAAGCGACAGTAAACTTTTCTCCATAGAAATCGAAGTTTTGTTATGTTTTTCAACTATTATCATCCATCATTTGAATGACAGCCGCGAATTGCACAAATTTTTAGCGACATAACTAATAAATGTAATTTTGTAAACAAATTTTATCGTTCAAAACACACAAAAATATGTAAATAATCAAAAAGCTTACAACAAAGAAAATTCTTTGGTAAACAATAAAATCACATGTCATTGACAGATAACGGGCTTAAAATGGCGACTGTCAGACATGCGCATCGACTGTCAATTTTACAATATGGCGTTGGTTTTGACATACGACTGCAACTTCAAGTGGGTTATTCTTTATACTATCTCCGTCTTGAAATTCTACGGTCGATTATTTTCGGTTTGTTGCAGATCTTCACCAAATGTAATTAAATGAACAGTTCTAAACGCCAGTCCAGACCGTCGAAAAAATCCAAACAGCTAAAAAAGATCGATTCCAAAGAATCTTCTTCCAATTTAGAATTGAAGTCGCGCTTGGAACGTTTGTCGAAAGAAAACGCTCAGTTGGACAAAGCAATCGAAGAATTAGAACGAGATGGCGTTACGACTGATCTTCATCCGCAAATGGACGCCCTTCACGACTACAACGAGATGAAGGATCACGCGCAGATTATTCTGGGTTATTTGGCGGATGCGCAACACGTCACCGTTGGAGAGTTACACAAGAGGTTCAATTTACCTATGGATTAAGGGTAAGAAAAATATATTTTTTTCAAAATATTGTTTATTCTCAAAAAAGCTTTAAAAAAACAATCTTTTTTTATATAAATATGTAAAATTAAAAGCGCGAAACTAGTTTTTTCTTATATTTACGTTATGCCAGAAGGATAATCACTTTATGACGATCCTTTTGACAAAAAACTTAATCATCTATCGACTGAAATCGCCGCATTTGAAGCACTTGCATTCGGACGGTTCTCTAAGCTTGACGTCCAAGGCATTGTTACCTTCCGATGTCAATCTAACTCCGTCGGGGTCGTAACAATGCGTCAAGGTTACAATTCTTTCTCTTAGGAAACTCTCTCTGCAGCAATAACATTCCTGTAACAATAAAACATAGGCGTACGAATTTTTTTTTTCAAAAGGGTGTATATATTTACAAAAAATTCCATCTACCATAGGGGTACGACAGCAATAACATTCCTGTAACAGTAAAACATGGGCGTACGAAATTTTTTCCAAAAGGGTTTATATAATATTTATGAAAAATTCCATTTACCATAGGGGTACGACAGCAATAAGATTCCTGTA
>CAJUYI010000457.1:123693-141375 GCA_910591695.1 Galerucella pusilla
CATTCATTTTAGAATCACCCTGTATGTAAAATTTAAAAAATACAACCAAAGTATATAACCCTTTATTTTTAAAACCCCGTTTCTTATATCTTCGTACCTAAATAATTTTATCACTATTTTTATTACAATAACAAGAAAATTCCCATTTAAAATCGTATTTTTTTGCCCCCATTTAAATTAATATTAATTTCAACCCTCCATATTGGCATACAAGAAACAAATGAATAAATGACGGCCATTATTATCGATCGATGCGTTATTATTGGTTACAAAAGTAGGGTTATGTGTCTCGAAAAGACGGTTTTGTCGATAGTGAATCCAAGTTATTAATTTCAAAGAAATAACGTTTTAAAATTACTCTTTTGTGTTATGGTCAAGTTTTGTGTCTAATATTAAAGTTTTTCTACATGCTATTAAACAATTTACCTCATCGGTTTGTTCTGCATCGTTCGATGTCGAAGCATCAGTTCCACCATTCTAGAAAATGTGAAATATCAAATACCTAATCGTCTAGAGGGATTTGTGAAGGTAAGTGAAGAAATTTTAATGTTTTTTTCACAAATAAAGACTGTTTAAAGTGCATTAATAAGAATTAGAAACTTATAGAGGAAGAATCTTAAAATATGGTGATTCTTAGTTAGATTATTTTGAAATATTTAAAAAATTGATGAGTATATACTTAATTGGAAAATATACAAGTGTATTATATGTTTTAATGTTGAAAAATGCAGTTTTTCCATCACCAAACAATACTGAAATTAAGCAATTACCTTTGGCTTAGCGAAATTGGGATAAAGATGTCTATAAGTCGGCAAATGTTCCTAGAAATAGTAAAAAATACACCTAACTAACAAAACTACCCTTTCACCTAAACAGTTAATCATACTTTTACAATGCAAATCAAAAATGCAACCAAATATACTTTTATACAAAATAATACTTACACCGATATCCGTATTAACTTCCTTGTCACCGTCAGGTGGAATATTATATGCAAAAGGTGGAGTTGGAGGAGCAGATGGATCCACATTCAATTCTTTTCCTTTTGCAGCCTGTAATTATAAATATTATTATCATTTCAACGCAAATTTCTTTAATACTCACCGGATATGAAAACGGTTGAGGCATGGGATCAGCCATATAAGGCAAAGGAGGTGGTTGAGGGTATCCTAAGAATCCAGGAGGTTGAGGCATACCACCACCACCTCCTCCACCCAAGTTATTGGAAGATAGATCTATTAATAGGGCGTCATGTCCTCTTTCAGTCGCCATTATTTGTGGATCAGGTTCATAATGAACGTTATAAACTTTGGCGATTTCTATCATGTATTTTTCTACAAGTAGTTTAGGAGGAGCTTGAATTGACAATTTATGTTTTAATTTAGCACTTATAGTTTCTACCGATTCTATCCTACAAGCTTCTGCATAAGGGGGACCATATTTACTTCCTAAAAGATCTGCTATAACTTTTAATTCCTGAAAGAATTATAGCTGGTTAATCAGAAAACAAAACATTAAAGATCTCACCTGTATATCTGACATAAGTCTGGGAGCTACCCAAATTAGACTTGATACAGCTTCCGCAATGCCTTCGTCTAGCTCTTTCATATTTGAAATAAGTCCGAATCTTGCTAACAATAAATCACAGTACATTTCTACAATTTCCAATGCTTCTACAAGATAATCTTCCCTAAAATAATGTTCAAAATAGAAGGTGTGGTCAATTATTTATTAAAAAGTTGTTTTTTTTTTTCAAGTTTATAGTAGTCTCTATATTATTCTATTGTAAGAATGTTGAGGTACTTTACCTAATTATGTATTCTACCCTAATTTTGGCCCTTTCAACTTTCCCTGCTGCAATGTAATCAGCAATTTCCTTCCTAGATTTTTCCGTTAGTTCAGTTTTCTTTTTTTGAAGTAGTTTCAATCTAGATATTGATAACCGGAGGTTTGTTTTTAGTTTTGGGTAATTAGGACCACTCGAAAACATTTTCTAACACTTTTTTTTCACTTATTAAAACTATTTATCTATTTATTACTTTATTATTAGATATGAATCATTTGACGTATTGTTTGACAATCTGCGACCTTGATGAAGTGGTGTTGTAAATAGTTGTGATGAGCGCTGTATTACAAACTGTTATTTTATCACTGATATGGGGGAAATGATACAAATTTAAGATTTTACTACTAATTTAAATATTTTAATTTTTCAAATACATTCCCCTGTTAATTTTAAAGCTATTAGATATTTTGTAGTCGTTATCTAACAAAGCACGTTGAAGTTCGATGGTATTTATTTTCTGTGTACCTCCATACTCTTCGGGGAGAACATCTTTATCGATATCTTGATGCATAGCTTCGTAGTTATTAAAATGGAATTTTATCTAAAAAAATATATTCCTTTAAAATTGAGCAAAGTAAAAATAACGTTATTCACTAACCTGCTCTTTAACATGTTGTGGTAGAAACGGCCATATGCATTTTAAAATAATATTCAACCAAATTGAACTATTAACGATATGGTACCGAAAATCTTTCACCGGCATGGAATAAATTCTTTTAAGACAAGTGACAACATTGTGAGGCGTCGCCCATTTTGTTATTTTGAAAGGGAAGTTGTCGATATCGATTATTATACAGAGTCCTTTTTTTGATGCTTCAATATTATCAACGAATATCCCTTCGCAATAGATGTCTTGTAATATTACAATATCGTTTATAAAATCCATGATGGAAGGGTCTAATTTACCTAAAAAAAATAAATTCGGTGGTTATTATTAACAATAGACCTTTTTAACGGAAGACATCTTGTGGTTGCGGCGACCGTTCTCCACCTATAGATTTATATAGGAACTAATAGAAGCTAACTGTAATATTAAATGGAAACTGTAACTTGGAGCTTGGTCAGGTGTACCTAAGATTACGGCAACGTTATATTTCTTCCAGAAAAATAAAAGTATAAATTGTATTTATTCCCTGGACGAGTCCCTAAAAAAGAGAAGAAATATACCGTTGCTGTAAGCTTAGGCACAGCTGTCCAAGTCCTAAGTTACAGTTTCCATTTAATATTACAGTTAGCTTCTATTAGTTCCTATATAAATCTAGGTGGACAACGGTCGCCGCAACCACAAGATGTCTTCCGTTAAAAAGGTCTATTCGACTGAAATCTGGTTAATAAGGTGGTTACCTAATTTTATTAAATAAATTGGTCTTCCTTCCTTATCGTATTTGTTCAAAAGGATTGTTATGTCCTTATCTACTAACCATTTTTTACTTTTTGGACTTTCCATGGTGTACCATGTGGGGTTTTCTAATAGTATTTTATAAAATTGTTGAATCTACAAAAATTAATGCAGTACCGGGTGGTCAGTTATAATCTAGTTAACAAGTGCCTTTTTGGCCAACTTTTTCCAGCAGTTTTTGAAAATTATGATCGAGGTGTCATTCGATTCGGGATGGCATCTAGATTTTGAAAAAAATGAAGTTCCGCAAACATTACAAAAATTGCAAAAGTTATTAACAATTAACTAAAAAAAAGGGGGTTTAGTTTTTTGCAAATATCTCAAAAACTAATGAAGATTTTTCAAATTAAAAAAAAGATTTGAAAAGAGGAGGAAATTTCCTAAAAAAACCCTGACTCCCGGAACTGTAGGACCAATATTTATAATTTTCCCAGAGGGATGAAAATACGGCTGAAAACGGGTGTTCTGGCTTCCGTAAGCCACGCCTACTTTGGACACTTTATTAATAAAAATTATTTTAACATATTAAATATGAAATTTAAGAAATGAAAAAATTCAGGGGCTTACTGGATAGATAAATGAACAATAATCCGCCTGAAAAAAATTTTTATCACAATTTTTCAATTAGTTATTCAATTGTTAACTAATAATTTTTTTCTGCTTGAACATGAACATTGCAAGTGTGATAATTGTTAAACTATAAATTTGAGCAATTCTTGAAAGGCTTCACAATAGATCCCCGTTGGAAAAATTAAAAAATTTGCTACCATTTCAGTTAACGCCATCTAGCGGCGAAGACGAAAGTCAAAAAGTCAAAACCAAGTAAGCGTTTTGTAGTGTAAATTATGCTCTTTCATATGAGCCCAAATTTGTTAAAATCGGTCAAGCAAAACCGGAGAAATCTTGATTTGTTTAAAAAAAACAATTGAACTTCCCCCACCGCTAAATTTATACGACCAATATTATATGAGATATGGCCTCTCGCTACCCTTAACTGATCACCTGGTACATTATAAAATAAGAATAAGGTTCCACACTAATCAATAACCCTGTATGTAATTTTAAATAGTTATTCTATTAAGTACCTACCCTTTCGAATGCATTTTCAATATGGTAATCAGCTGTTGCTAAAAACCGTTCCAAGTAAGAGTCTTCGCATTTTAAATGCTTCAACATATCGTCTTCTAAAAAAATAATTTAAAATTCACTCTTTTATATGACAATTAATATTAATAATAATATTTACCTTGTATTAAATTTCTTAATTTAAATAAACAGTTTGCTTTTTCTTCATGTTGATTGTTGTTGAAATTTGCCACAGACATTTTTAATTCGAATTAAAAACTTGATGTACCTTTACCTTTTGCTTCTACGACACTTGTAGCAATTATTAAATAGACATGAAAATATATCCCGATTACCGACATCAATTTATACGTGCTTCGATTAACCAGAATCAATTAATTTAACTAAATTTATTTATTCAGATGTTAATGGTTGATAATTCGTTCTAATTATATAAAACATTGACATCAGGAAATTAATTATTTCTAACGCCCAAAAGGTGAAGTGATAAGAAAGCACCTGAGAGTCTTTTTTCAAAATAGTTCTCTTAAACCCAGGAAGATACGACCTTCAAAATTTTCATGGCATTTTGATAGGTATGTGTAGAGGGAAAAAATGTCACACGTTGCTAAATCTGGCGTTTATGGTGTACGTATTTGAACTGGAGGAGAATTTGTAATGACAGTATTTTTGACAGATTAGAAATATTTCTTATCTACTTTTATATACAGCGTATCCAAGGCTGGAGTATCCTATAGGTGAACATTTTTTTAATATTAATTTATTGAAAATGTTATTCTTGATAAAAAGTTTTGCTTGTTCTGAAACCCCATAAAATGGAATAAAATTCAAGTTTTTCAAAACTCGTCTCATTTTATGGCCAGTTTTATGAAAACCTGGAGTGACCTTTTGACATTTCTTCACATATTGGCTAATATCTCGGGAAGGTTTGCAAGGTTTGCAAGGTTCTAGTCTACACCATTCGATTCAGAATTAAATTTTCTATAAAAAGAGGAATTTTCCACATCACAAAAACCTTGGATTTTAGAATTTTCAGGTTTTGAAAATTTTTACTAAGTCCACACCGAAACTCATACTAATTCGCGAAGACTCATAATTTTCAAAATTCCTTGAACTATATTATTTATTCTTATTTGTATTGATCTCACTTATTTTTCAAAAGTCAATAATATTACCAATCTCGAATTTCTCCCAATAAATACGGCGTTATCCCGTATTAAAAGTTGAATGCAAAATAAGATAATTATTCCTTATAAAGTACCAAACATTTCAAACTGGCAACGCTGCTTTCATATCAGATTGGTAGCTGGAACTAAAAACACGCCCAACGCTCTCTTTCAAGTAGCTGTGCTCATATTTTCCTTGAATAGACTTCGCGGTCTGTATATATATGTCACTGAACGACAGCATCGATTTTAATGAAGTTTTGTGTGTGTGTGTGTTTGAATAAGTAACCAGATGGTTTAGATTCATAATTGGTCCCAGTAGACGGCGCTGCAATCGGCTTCATACTGAAGATCTTAAAAAGGGTCTGTTCGATCTAGTTGATATTTTGCATAGCAGTTTTTTGGTTAGGTCATTAACAAAATGAGTCAAGTTGACAAAATCAAACTGAAAGAAAATTCAGGGAAGTAGATTTTTGGTAAAAATATTCCTTTTATCAAGAAATGTGGGAAGTGTTGCAGAAAGAACAAGATACAGACTAAGTGAAGAGAGAATAATTTACAAAAAAAACCACCTCCTCACTTCTTAGATATCAGAAAACCTGGTACAACCTGGTTCACTGGTACACAGACGGCTCAAAAGCAATAGAAGGAACCGGGATAGGAGTGTTCGGGCCAGGAAAACAAACACTCTGAAAGCTTGGGAAAAAACCCAAGTATCTTTCAAGCGGAAACCCACGCCATAAGAAAGTGCGCCGAGTTCAATATTGATAAAGGATACAGAAGACAAAGGATTATCATAATGCCGGATAGTCAAGCATCCATTAAAGCACTGAGCTCTTGTGTAATCAGTTCCAAAATGGTGTGGGAATGCCTAGACAAACTCAATGAACTATGTCACCTTACTATGGATTCCAGGACACACTGGAATAGAAGGAAATGAAATAGCAGATGAACTAGAAAAGAGGGGGACTGAAATACCTTTCTGAAATACCTGAACCCTTTTGCGGAATCAGCCCCAATGTAATATTGGAAGAAATAGGTAAAGTCGAGAAAAAGAGAAGATCTGACCATTGGAAAGACCTAGTAGGGCTTATACAATCAAATATTATTCTGGGTGACTACAACCTGTTGAGATCAAATGAATGCATAAGTCAAAGTAAAACTGCGCTAAGAGTTTTAACAGGGATCCTAACGGGACATTGTCGCCTAAATGGGCACCTGAAAAAGCTCAAAATAGTGGAGGAAGAAGAATGCAGATTTTGTGGCATGGAAGAAACCTCCATTCACATATTTTCCAACTGCACGGCACTTCAGAATCCCAGAGCAACCACCTGGTAGATTACTGGATAGAAGAGGAACATTGAAGCCTGCAGACAATCTAAAATTCCTCCGGGAAATAGGACTAAAGGAACTACTAGTTTCTAAGACTCTCCTCAGAAACTTTTAGGCAGTAGTGGATATAACATATTGAAGGTCCTAGGCAAGGCTTTTCGAGCGGCCCCTACAACCGGGATGAGTTTCCTAAAATTTAACCGAAAATGGCAAGCTTTAAGATTTTTTTAAGGGCTATTTTAAAACAAATCAACTTGGCAACGCTGTAGCTAGCATTGCATTGGCGCGTAACTTATAGATCTACAAAAATTATGTTGCCTGGTGCTTGCGGCTCTTGGCGGTTGCCTAGGCTGCCTAGTAGTAAATCCGCAACTGCTCTTAGGTCTCAGTGAATGTCACTCCAAAATGCATACATACATACATAAAAAAATTAACGATCAAAATAATAAAACCTTGAAATTCAAAGTTATAGAATGTTGACCCAACATTTCGTTATTAAAAAAAATTTCTTCTAAAAACTGTTTAATATTCTTTGAACGTCATTTTGGTAATGAACGACATGCATTGCATTTATTTAATATGTTTATAGGATATAAAATAAAATTTACAAATCAATGGATTGCGAGTTGATTTGATTAATTTGATGTTAGCAATTTGTTATCTAGCTCCAAAGTATACTACGATATGATGTTCTCTGAAGGCTACCTAATTTATTTGATCATTATTCAAATTAATGTTCGAATACGTTTAAATACAAACACAAGGTTTCCATTTACATTAAATTGATAATTATGTACCTACGTAGAAGGAAGGCTTTTTTAAAATTTTCCAGAAAGGAAAACTAAAATTTTACTAAATTTAACTCGTGTCCAGTATAGCGAAAACTCCTAGTTTTCTCGAAATTTATTTCATTCTTCAATATGGATCTTCTTCAAGAAAAACCTCATCTATTTAAATTATATTTATTTCAAACGGTACAAAAATTATTTTAAAACAATAATAAACATCCCAGACGCATTTTAGGTAGAATCAGAAGAATTCATAGCCCGATAATTTGAGATCTGTAAAAAAAATCAACATTTGAATATTTTAATAATTGGACAAAACATATTTTTAGGTATACAGGGTCTATTACTTATGATTCACCCTGTATACTGTATAGATATGGAATTTTAGAATCGGGAAATGTCAATTTTTTGCCGAGTTATGGAACAATTTGTCCACTCCCTGCATAGACAGCATAATTCCTACAGGCAGAGCAGTAGCTGAAATGAGGAGACTTTTAGGTCTCATTATCTCGATAACTATCCAATTTTCGAAAAAAATAATAAGGACCACTTTTGTAGACAATTAGACGATCTTCATTTTTTATCCGAATAAAAATTCTCTAATTCGCATATTTAGCCAGATATTAGCGTGAAATCCGTTTTCCAGGGTTTAGGGGGCCATTTCCCCCCCCTTCCGTAAACTCAATCGCGTTAATTGAGCCCAAAGTGAAGTCTTTAGGGACTTTCCAGGAGCTTTCTCCCTTCATTTACTGCACTAATACATACCAATTTGTGTTTGTCTGTCGTAAAAAACATTCAGCCATCTACCGGGCTGTAAATAATTTACTAAACCCCCCAATTCTACGGGTAAATTGTGTTTTTCAACAGCCATTCTTATTAATTCGTAATTTTGTCCACAAATTTTGATGGCTTTCCGGATATTTTCGTCCATAAACGGTTTGAATAAAGAATAAACGAGATAAAAAATTTTCGGCTGTCGTACTATATAAATGTTCGACATGATCATCGGAAGACATTCCTAAAAATTGAAAAAAAATTAATGTTAAAAGGAAAAAAAAAGTTTTTTTTTTAATATTTAAACTTACCGCCATAAAAAACACCATTCTTTTTGCGTATTTCGGGGACAACCCGTATAGATGTTTCAATGAAAAGTTATGTAGATCCACTATTATGTCGATGCTATGAACTTCTTCTGATTTTGCGTATAGTAATTCGCACAGGAGACCTGAAAACTATAAAAATTCGAAAAATTCCAAGGTCCAATACCACCGTACACTAACTACCGACAAGTAAATTCACTTAGAGGCCCATGACTTATCAATTACATAGATATACCAATTATTGTATATATGTATATGTATATATATATGTATATGTCCCAACCACCTGGCTCTTTGTGCCTTTATTTAATGAATTATATTAGGGTATCCATACGATTCCTTTATTTCTTTATTCGTTAGCCTCCTCCATGTCCCATCTTCCAATCTTTTACCTCCTAGTATCTTCCTCAGTACTTTTCTTTCCCATATTTGTTTTGACTGCAATAGGTTATTTAGTGCCTCGAGTGATCTACTTCCTTAACCACACGACTGTCCCTCGTAACTGTTGTAGTATGATAACAGACGTGTAAAGCGCCAGAGAAAAGATGTACCAAAATTTTCAAACGTTCCGACGCAAGTGAATTTACTTGTCGGTAGTGAGTGTACGGTGGCTATACTAATATATATCCTTTTTTTAAGTAGGATAAAAATATAGACATCTAACAAGACTTAGATGTACTTTTGTTAATAAAAACACCATTTTATATAAATAAAATTACCTCTAAAATTTCATCAGCTGTCACAGTTTCAGGATCCCAATTTTCCAATCTGATCCACACTATATGTTGCCCCTGTACGCCTGGGTAAGGCAATATTTCAACGATTTGATGTTGTAGCAAAAGTTCTATTCTAGTTTTTTTCATTTTCAACCATCTTTCTCTGCGTCTTTTTACGAAACTTTCATAATTTTGAAGCTAAAAAAATGTTATAAACAGCTTTCAGCAAAAAACATTCAAAAAAACTTACTGCTTTCAAAGCTGCGACTGTATCCAACTGTCGACCTATGAAAAATCTTCTCAAATAATTTCCGTCCGTTCTGTTGACATTATTTTCTAAAAAAAGCCACGAAATTACAATTTTTTTTTCATTTTTTTTCCCGCGTATTTCCACTAACCTTTCGCTAGTTTTTTAAACTTTTCAAAATTACAATTTTGCATAATGACTAAAACTTATTACGAAGACTGTTCGAATGATTCATGACCTAGAGTTGAATTAATTTCGACTCTGCAATAAATTATTGTTTATATTTTTTGTCATGACATTTATCAACGAACTTGAATATTTGTGTCAACAAAATACAGGACAGAAACGACATTGTTTTCCCAAAACTGTCAGCTTGACTGTTAGTAATTGTAGTTGATTTAAATCGCAATTATTTTAAAGTGAAGATTGTACTGTACTTCTACAATTACTTAAGGACCACCCTGTATAAACTGGTCAAAGACGTTCCTAATAAATTCTGCGGGGAGGAAAAATAAATAGCCATTTATTTATTTAAATTTTAATATAATAATTAATAACATACATCATACATTTTTTTCTGTATCAATAAATTCCTCTACTTGATATCCTAAATTTTCTAATTCAGTCCTAATTTTTTCATTTTTTGATCGCATAATAGCATCATACCAATCTTCTAAAGAATAATCTTCTTGTGCTCCCCCTAAAATAAATCACATGGGATTAAATCAGGCAAAGCAGTAGGCTTAAAAGCAAGATTTTATAACCAAACAACATTTTTTTATTCTTCTCAACCATTTAGAAAGCAAATAACGCACCTGGGGATATTTTTCACTTGATAATATTACGAGGGGAAAACGAAATTTAATATAATTTTTTAAACAATCTTACCAAGTGATTTTGGAAGAAGCTTGGGATCCACATGAGTGTGAAAAGTATCCAAATCATTATGAAAATGTATCCTTTCCTTAACATCGTTGGGTACCAATATTTTGATCATGTTAAAAGCCGTATCGAAAATCCAAGAACTGTATAGAAAATGCACCGCTTCTATACGAGTAGGCATTGAAGTCTGGAAAAAATAAAATTTTCCCTACGTGTAACACACTAAATTTTTTCTACGACTTACAACTGCGATGTTTACTAAATGTTTAGCTAGAGTCGGTGTCATGTACCAAACCATGTCCAAGGATAATCCGCTGAGATCGAATATGGTTACCACTCCTTTGATTTGTGTTTGCGGCTCCAATATACCGATTTGAGTTAGGAATATTACGAATTGGATGAGCTGCTGGGGGGTGAATTCCGATGGAACCCATTCGCCTGAAAAGTTGATTTTTAGAACTTTAGTAACCGAGCGAAAGGGTCGCGACGCAAATGATCTGACCGTTACGTTACGTAGATACGTTATGTGCCTCGACTCAGCCGGGGTAATTTCGGCCAAAAAACATAAAAAATATTTTCATTAAAAAATGTACTCTTCTATTTCGGCCTACAGTGTATATTTCTTCCTATTTAAATTTTTTAAATAATAAAAATATTTCAAAATCACGATAATCATTTTCGATTCATCTTTCAACTGTACAGCGTCAAATAAATTTTCTAGATATATAATTATCCATTTTATCAACTGCTGATATCAAAACTTACTTTTAATATTAATTATAGGAAATAACTATTTTTCATAAAAAACACGCTAAAAGGGGATTGGTCTAGGATTGCAATCTTAAGATTATAAAGATACAGTGGCGGTCCACGTCAGTGAAAGGTAGATTTGAAAAAAAATTACCTATTTTAAAAACTATCATTCTTCTTCCATGCTGATCTCGGTTCAAAGGACAATGGAAAATTTTTGTTTTCTTAATTTCAAATAACGTGTGCAAGTTGACATTTGTAAAGTACTCTGGTACGTCCTCTACGAAGTTGTGATGATTTGTGTACTGAAATGATATTAAAAAAATATTTTCCTTTTTTTAATGATAATTTTTTTGCTTACCAATCTATGTGCCTTATTTAAAATAAAATGTCTTGCTCTAAGGAATCTTAAAAGGAATTCATCATCTGTCCTTGAAGGGGTACATTCTCCTTTTGCTTAAAATTAATTATTTAAAAATCAAATAAATAGATTAAATTTGTATTTACCAAAAATCATATCCTTTAATTCGCTTATAATAAGGTCCTTTTTATCGGGGTCTTCGTCTATATTCTCCTTAGCCCATTCTAATAGTTCTTCGGAGGGCTCTGATAAATTCGGCAAAGCTTGATTTATTTCTTCGTTAATATTTTTCAAATCCATTTTGTTTTCTTTGGTCGAAATCTAGTTCAAATAAAACCTTATAAATATGTCAAACCACTCAACTTCAAAGGATAACAACATTATATTTACTATCGTAAATATAAACAACTAAATACCGACTTTTAATTGACCTTAACATCTGGATTTCTTTGTGTTGAAGCAAAATATTAGTGCGCGAAGGTCAAATTTTAATATCCAAACATATCGGTGTAAATGTAAAACTCAGTTTTTTTAATAAAATTTTTAAAGTAGGTCAAAAAAAATTAAATTTTACAGTAAATTATTCAGTTAAAGCTTTTAGTTCATTCCCTGGCTTGGATTTGCGCTTGAAAGATACTTGGGGTTTTTCCCAAGTGTTTGGTTCCTGGCCCGAACACTCCTATCCCAGTTCCTTCTATTGCTTTTGAGCCGTCTGTGTACCATTGAATGGCATTCTTTCCAACTCTGGTAATGGTATTTGGATCCCATTTCTTTGGAAAGTTATACTTTTTCATCATACCGTCTTGTGGCATTTCCCAGGTTGTCAGATTTCTAAGAAGTGAGGAGGTGTTTTTTTGGAACTTTTGTTCTTTACGTCAGGTTAGGTTTGAGCGACCGGGGGTCGCGACGCAAAATATTTGACCGTTACGTTACGTTATGTTACGTTGCTTCGTTATGTGCCTTACTTGCATGCGTGTGCTCTCTCCTGAGTCTCTCTCTCGTTTACGAAGCAGCGATTCATATGCTTCGGCCGGGAATCGAACCCGGGCCGCCCGCGTGGAAGGCGAGCATTCTATCACTGAATCACCGATGCTATATTAAAATTCTATGCAAAGCTGGTATTCGCAGTGCTGGTGATCTACTTGAATTTGTTCGGATAAAATTTTACTATTATTTCCATAATTTTTTTTGCGCGATTGATCTTTTTTGTTTATTTACAGCATCGGTTGTCAGGACGGTAGGTTGTGTTTACTGGTTTCTAAGTTTAACACGTCAGTAAGTGATTTACTTACCGTTCAGACGTCGAAAAGTAATAAATAGCATAAAAACAATTTCACCAAAATGTAAAATATATTTTAAACTGATCGAGAAGTATAAATGTCACTTTTGACACTTCGTTCATTTCGAAGAAATTTAAATTATTTTATTCGGAATTTATTTCAATACGATCTCGCAAAAAATGGTTTAAGCATCTAGAACGTTAAGGGTAATTACAACGTTTGCATGTAGATTCCTCTCGTAAAATTGGACAAAATGATGTGAGGATTAAGGGATCTAGCACATTTTGAAAAACAGGGTGTTGAAATTTTGAAAACTTTTAATTCGATAACTTTAAAATGAATGGATAAATTGATTTGACATTTGGCAGATTGTTTTTAAATGTAAAAGGACATATTTTGATTGAAATAGTAGTTTGTGCAACTAGTGTGGAAATTTTTCAATTCTATTTTTTTAGTACAATTAGGGTGGTACTTACCCCTAAAAGTTCGCGGATTTTCAAAAAAAATTTCGACTCAATCAAAAAGAACTAAACTTGTTGACATAAACGTTCAGCTTATAACATTCTCGTCACCTTCGTTTTGAAAAGAAAGGATGGGGATAGTCACTGTAAAGCTTGTTGCATTCAAACAATACGAATTTATATTATACAGGGTGATCTATTCAATACATGTTACAAAAATTGTCCGAAATGCGGTTGAGCTGACGTTTTAGGACCAGTCTACTAAGAAAATAGTATATTATGCAATGAGCACAAAATGATGCCCATTTTGTTGCGAGATACATACTATACTTTTTCTATGACAACATATCGTTCACGTTTAATACATGCATACATTGCAAAAACTTTGAAATTCCCCGCTAATGGCTTTCTATCAGAATTGAAATATGAATTGAAGTAATATGTAAATTTATTTTTATTGCTATTTCTAATAGGTACACAGGAATAAAAGCCTATAAATATGTATTTGTAGAAAACAACTATGATATTACTCGTTACTTACTAAAACTTTGACAGAAACGATCTGCTGACATTTCATCAATTTGTCGCTGGACGTCATAATTTGACAAGCCGTAGTCGTTGTGATTTTAGAGTGAACCTAAACCTAACACGAAATATTCCATTTCGCATTTGTTGCTTGGCAACTTGCCTAGCAGCGGATGCAAAAATGAAATTCTGTACAAAATGTTCTTGTTTATGATTGAAGTTACGGTTATAAAATGAACATTTATCGAGGTTGCCGTAGAAAAAGTAATTTTAGATTGCTTTCACCATAATTGCCAAAAACTTGATATTGGCAGATGTCTTATTCGTAGATCACTATCAGGATCGTCAGTACAAGGCAGATATGTAGAATTTATTCAGCCCAAAAATCTTTTACATCTTCTAACGTTTTTTTTTTGCAACTTGTCTATTTCAATCCTTATCTTCAACATGTTGAACATGTATTTTATTTTAGTACGAATTTTGTTATTGTTATTGCATTTTGTAAACAACATAGAATTGTCTACAAAAATTATCCTCATCATCAAGGACAGGTCGGTAATTACATAGATACATTGTTGATTATCTGTACAATATTTCCTTAACATTATATGAATTAAGTTTTGATTACACCCCTTTACCTGAATCTTTCTTTTTTTATAATATTTAACACAATACGATATATTATACGCTGTGTTATTGATAAGTTGCGACAAATCTGTCAAACGCGAGATAACTTTTTTACTAAATAGCGTTCATACAAAATAATAATAGATATGGAAAGGTTAAAAAATAAGTTGAAATGAACTTTTAATTCTCTTAAATTTTCTCTGGTTTGATGAAAAAATGGATCAGAATCTGGTATAATTTTTAATGACTAAATAGTTGTTTATGTTCTCTATTCTTATATTATAAGAAATATTCTATTTGTACATTTTTGACGAATTATTTTATTCATATAAATGCAATTAAATTCATAGCAAAACAACATCGTTTTTTGAAAAAAAAGTCTGTACAGAAAGTACGAGGAGTAATAAATCATTCATTTAAGTAGATTTGGTTTTGGATTAGATATCATGAGTAAAATTACCTAAAAGCAACAAACTTGAATACGACAAGAGACAAATTTTACCTTACAAAATTTTTAATTGAGTGGTATTCGACATGACTATTTCACGAGAGAAGAACTAAAAAATCATATGTTTAAACGTTTTATTTATTGCAAACTTCAATTATACAAAGCCAAAAAAATAATAACATTATGAAAAAAAATTACTTATTTATGTAAAAAGTACAATTATTATAATTGTACGTTGTAGCATTATTTTGGGGATTGTTTTGCATCATAACCTGTGATGAATTTAAGTTAGAAACTGAGGATTCCTTTCCTTTATTTTTATTTTCTCGAAGTTTTTCTATAAGTTGGAAATGGTGTTCTTCATTTAATTGTAAATATGGTTTCAAAGAATAGGCAGAAGAATGTCCTGTAAGCTTAATTACTTCTTGTTCACCAACTCCTTCTTTTGCTAATGCAGATATTGCAGAAGCTCTATGTGAATGATTGGTTATTTTTTTTTCTGTCTATACCAATTGATTCTGTCGATATTTTCGTCCACTTTGAAATTGTATTAATTCCTAAAGGTGAATTTTTGTACCATATTCCTTTCTCCCAATTTGGATGTACTGTTAAAAATAATCTTGTTGTTGTTAGATAAGGATTGGATTCTCTATTTTCAATAATTTTTAGAAATAAACGAACGGGACACAAATTGTTGTTAGCATTATTTCTTACCAGCCACTTACTGCCAGATAAAGCTTTTGATCCTCCTTGTGTCGTTTTGGAAAAGATTGGATTATATTCTACCCTGCCAGTAAAATTACCTTTATTATCATATTATTTTTTAAAGTAATTAATATCACAATTAGCAGCTTCATTTCCACGCCATGCTAATTCGAACGAACATAAATGAAAAAACTTTTTTTGTAACCCATCAGGATTATCTTCAGAATAGCTTTCTACCATTTCCATTAATTCTTCTTTGGTAAACGCGTTAGAACTTCTTTTTCTGGTTTCAGGTTCAGCCTGAAGCTTTTTACGTTTTGTATCCCTGGCCAATCTAGCAAATTTATAGGTATTATCTTTAAATGGATCAATTTTGATGTTAAATTCTAGAAAATATTTTTCCTGAACCATTTGAGCAGTCGTATTCCAAAGTGTTTCCATACTAGCTTCAATATAATCAGTTCCATCTCTTTTTTTCATGTTAAAACCATAATCTTCAAGAAGTTTTGCTATAACTTGTTCAGAAGTATCCTTTTCTAACGTATAATTACATGCGTCCAGAAACATTCTAAACTGTTCTCACGCAGACTTTTTTGTCTTCATTGTATTTCGCGGTATACTTTGCTTAATTGTACTCTCTATTTCATTTATTGAATTATTTCCAAATCTTGTATTATTCATGTTAATAATACTTATTTAAATTTTTGAAACAGTTTTAATAATTTTTAGACAGTTAAATAAATAAAAAAACAACTTAGTTTCCTTAGAAACCACTAACAAAGATTTTATATTGAATTTTATCACAGAGTGATAGAATTTTATATACATAGATTTGATATATTAAACGTCAAAAAATTGCCGCGACAAGACAAAAAATTGCCAGTTCAAAAACTTCGCTGATGAAAGACTTTTTAGAACCGTTGAAAACTAAATATACATATCCTTTTTTCTCCCGTCGAAATTGCATAAGTCTGTCTTATTCATCTTACGGATTTTATTTGGAAGTTAGATTAAACCGATTAAACGCAATAAAAGAAAACAAAAACTGTATGTTGTTGAATCGTATGACCCGCTTGATAGAACTGCATTTGACTATATCAACAAGTTATTTGAAATAAATAGTTCTTACCTTACCACTTTATTAACGATACAGATACCAGAACCACAAACTATAGTTACTAATACTTTATTTTTAAAACAAACGTAAAATGTATGAAGTCTATTAACCCATTTAACAATTTTAATCTTATCTTGAAAGCACTTTAACCCAAGACGATGTATATAAGCGCACAACTATCTATATTTCTAATACGTAAAATTATATTTAGAATTATTCTAAACAATTGCATTCTATCCCTTCTATAATATAAAATCATCTGATAGGAATTTTAATTAATAGTAATATGAGTAATGCTATTTTGTTCTTGTAAAATCCTTGAAATTAGCGACGTACCGTATAGGCTGTCCCACACTTCAGTAATTATTGTAAACATAATTTAAGCGATCGTTCAGTAACGCACGTACATTTTTTTTAAGGAGGCTCGAATAGTGAAAAAAAAATGGTTCCGAGTAGAATTAGGAAGGGTTTACAGGAAAAAATACCCAGTTATTAATAAAAGCTTATAATAAGGCAACAAATAAAAAATTAAAAAAGCACATTTATAAAATGCAATAACGTTATAATCTATATAGAAAGGACAAGGAGTAATAAATCATTCATTTAAGTAGATTTCATAGACGTATCAAAATATATTTTAAGAGGGTATACCGTAAGGTACATTTTGTATTGAACGAATGAGTTGCAGCTATGCTAAAGAATATACGATTTAGGTCAGAGGTAACGGGATGTACTAATTTTAATAAAAAAAAGTGATAGAGGTACATGAATTTTAGTAAGTTTGATAAAGAAAGGCAACAAAACATTTGTTGAATGTTGATTGTGCAAGTACCAAACAATGTCGAT